>JAUPMG010283628.1:0-18158 GCA_031762675.1 Pachysandra terminalis | reverse complement strand
GGAAGGGTCTGCATCCGACTCAAGGATATTGAATAATGCATTAACAAGAGAAGTTGACAAGCTAATTGTACCCCAAGTTGATGAATTACTTTAAGACATTATAGGATGCCTAAGCTAATAGTTTGCTAATAATGTCCAAAATCTTTTTTGTAATAGGTAAATATTATCTTTGTGACGCTGGCTTTATGTTAAGGAGGGGATTTCTTGTCCCGTATAGAGGAACACACTACCACCTCAAAGAATCCTCGGTCCAACAACCTGAAAATACGAAAGAGATCTTCAATCATCGACATTCTTCTTCGCGAAATGCTATTAAGAGGATATTTGGGATATTAAAAAAGAGGTTTCCGATAATTGCTAGTGGAACAGAGCCTCACTACCCAATTGATACACAAACGGATATTATCCTGACTGGAATTATTCACAATTACCTCATGGGTATTGATCCTGACACTATGCTTATTGCTCGTGCTGACAAGGAGTTGGAGGAACAAGAGCCTGATGTGAATGAGGTCCCACCATTCAATATAGCTAATGAGTGTAGAGCAGGAGAAATCTTAAGGCATCAAATCGCTGAAGCAATGTGGAGTGATTACAATGCCAACCGTAGAAGATAAAAAGCTAGTCAATTTTTTAGTGAAGTTTAGATGATTATGGATCTTATGATTGTTATGATATTTTTGTAATAACTTTTTGTTTGAAACATATTGTGCATGTCTATATTGAAATTTTTTCATCGTTAATATATTATTTACTTTCAACTATTATTCACCTTATACCTTCATATTTGTTATGCTTATAAGTCTATTTTTATATTTTTGATTTATATATTATTGTTTATTTCATTATAAATCTTCGTATTTTTGTGTAGATCTGAGTTATGGAAAACAGTCAATCAGAAGTAGTAGATCTTAAGGAGAAAAGGAACATCAGCCGGACACAGGACATGGATGATTGCATGTTAGAGGCGCTTATAGAGCAGGTGAACCTTGGACAAAAACCAGATAGAAGTTTCACAAACACTGCCTACGTAAAGGTTTGTGGGATAATGTTAGAACAATTTAAGTTTACATACACAGTTCAACATATCAAGAATCGCCTAAAAACATTGAAAAAGAATTTTGGAACACTCCAAGAAATGTTGAATTGCAGTGGATTTTCTTTTACCGAAACTGGTATGATAGAGGCTGAAGAAGAAGTATGGAAAGTGTATGTAAAAGTTAGTTAATTAATTTTTTTTATTACTTATTGAAATATGAAATTTAGAAACACTAACAATAATTAATTGGATATATATGAAAATGACAGGCACATCCAGATGCAAGACAATTTCGTTATAAGCCTATTTCAAATTATGAGAACTTGCG
Organism: Pachysandra terminalis; assembly: GCA_031762675.1. Lineage (NCBI taxonomy): Eukaryota > Viridiplantae > Streptophyta > Magnoliopsida > Buxales > Buxaceae > Pachysandra > Pachysandra terminalis. The sequence goes on along the minus strand of JAUPMG010283628.1, from coordinate 16,791 downwards.
AACTCTCTTTGGAAAGGATCGGGCTACTGGTAATCGTGGTGGAACCTCAAAAGAAAGCGTCTACATTGGGATAGGGAAGCAGCGAAAAATGATACTAATAATGTTGATAATATGTTAATAGATAATGAAGGTGGACTAGACAATTTGACAGGGATTATGATGGAACAATCACCTATTGAACGAAGGTCTTCTCCTGGGTCAACTAAAACAACGTCAAATAAAACACTACATGCAATTGATTCATTGAATGATAAGCTGAAGGGACTCAAAAGCGGAATGGAAGCAATTGCAACTGCACTCGAAAGGGGAAACGCTCGCTCATATACAGAGCATGAGTTGTTTGATGAAGTGGTGAAAATAGAAGGAATAGACGAAGGCTTTCAAATTAAAGCATATGATTATATTTCTGGAGATGTTATTAGGGCAAGGGCCTTCATTGGGTGCCCACCAGAGCGACGCAAGTCCTGGCTACTAATGAAGATGGATGGTGGCTTTCCTAGCGCATCATCGACCTCATTTGATTATTAGTTTTGACATAGCAATTTAAATTTGCAACTTTAGATTTATTATAGTTTATGGATGTCTTTATGCATTGAACATTCGTAATATATATATACATACATATATATATATATATAGTTATATACACATACATATATATATATGTGTGTATATATATATATGTATGTATGTATGTATATATATATATGTATGTATGTGTGTGTGTGTATATATATATATATATACATATATATATGTATATATATAATTTTTTTTTTGTCTTCTGAACTTATTTGTTACGTCTAATACATATTCTACTGATTGTTAATTTTTTAAGGTTTTCTTTATGTTCATAAAATTATTTCATTTTGGTGAATGTTATATTTTTAAATAAAAAAGTAGTAGAAGGCATTAAAACTTTGTTCCAAATGTTGTTATCCATATGGTTATTTTACATGGTTAATTCAAAAAAAATAATAACATAATAGCAATAATTTTGCATTCTGTCTTTCTCTACATAGCCAAATGAGAGAAAGTATTTTCTTTGAAGTTTTCTCTCAAGTTTTCTCCATTCAACCAAGCTGGTGAAAGTAGTCTGTTTTCTTTTCTCTTTCTTTTTTTACTTTCTTTTCTTTTCTTTCGAAATCCAAGGTTCCAAACACAGCCTAAGGGTAGAAACAAAGAAAGTTCTGGGAAAATAGGAAGCAAGTGTGGACTCCCCCACCACAAATCTGTCCAAAAACCAACAGAAGATCTCACATACTTACATAAAATATGGAATAAATCAGAAATAGCTCTCCACGGACTCGTCGCTTTAATTTTTGACTCAGGGTTGCCATCCCATCCATTAGCATGAGTCCCGTACTTGCTAGCAATAATGGTCAGCCAAAGGGCCTCCCTTTCAATACTAAATCTCCATAACCACTTGCCCAATAGACGGTTTCTGATTTGAAGTTTACCTAGATTAAGCCCCCCTTGTCCCTATCTTTACACACATCCGCCCATTTCACTAGATGATCCTTTTTCTTCCTTCCCCCTTCCCAAAGAAATTTTTTATACAGTTTCTCTATCCTATTACTGATCATATTTGGCATTTTGAAAAGAGACATGAAAATGTTGGAAGGTATCCTAAGGAAGCCTAAACCAACGTAATTTGACCCCCTAGGAAAAGATAGTTCCTCTTCCAAGTAGAAAATCTATTCTCCATCTTATCAACAACTGGATTCCAAAACTGTGACCCCTTATGTTCCCATTCACTGACAGCCCCAAATATTTAAATGGCCACTCTCCCAGACCACACCCCATAGATCTAGCACACTCCTGAAGGAAACTCTCCTCCACATTAATGCTATTCAAGCTACTCATTTCCAGATTTACTTTAAGACCCGATATCATCTCAAAACATCTAAGTATGCATTTAGTCCAAAATAAATTTTCCTAAAAAGCCTCTAGGAAAATAATGGTATAATCATCAAACTGCAAGTGTGACACTAGCACCCTCTCACTACCTATCTTAAACCCAGTGTTTGAAATGTCGCCTATGTTGGGCGACATGTCGCCATTTTCGAGGTGGGCAACACAAAACCAGGGTACAAATCGCTTTACCCTGGTTTCGGCGACATGTCGCTCATGTCGAGCGACATGACTGTAAGAAATAAACATTTCATGGTTTCAAAGACATGTCACCGACATGTGCTACATGTCGCCGAAACCATGAAACATGGGTATACTTGGAAAAACCAGGACATGTCGCGCGTGTCACTTGACACGGCGACATGTCGTGGTTTAAAGGGGAAGTCTACCCCAAATTGAGTAGATTTCCCCTCAAACCTTCATCACTCTCAAAACTTCTCTCCCTCTTACTTTTTTTTTTTGATTTCTCCCAAAAACAAGTGGGATTTCATCGGATTTGTGTATGAAAACACAAATCGAACACCGATCCACAACTCTATACCATTTGCAAGCCTTTCACCGACGAAATCAAGGTAAGAACTAAATTTTTTCAGATTTAAAGTAAATCTATTCATTAAAATATGTATACTAATTATATGTTAAGTAATGACACTCGATCTACAGATGGGTGTCGTAACTTTTTTTTTCAAAATAAATATATTTATTTAAATATTTTTGCTGAAAAATACATAATATATATAATAGGTATAAAAAATGACTTAAGGGCTTATATTTATATAATAAATATTAGAATATTGTTGTAATAAATTTTTATAATTTAAATTATAAAAATAAATTCTGATTTAATTTTTAGCAATTATTTAATTAATAAAAAATATTTATAATTTAAATATTTTAAAAAAAATCAATAAAATACAAAAAAAATATAGGAAAAATAGTAGAAAATCATATTACTAAAACTTAATAGTTTATGAGTTGAAATTTACTTTGATTAATTTCTGAAATTATTTAATTACTGAAATTGATATTAAAAAAATATATAAAAATGATTAAAAAAACATAAAAATATAGGAAAAATAGTAGAACATAAAAGAATTGGATTGTTGAAAGTCTTGAGTTATTATGAGTTTTCTATGTTGTTATTTGCTATAGGTTCATCTGAGATGGCATCGACTAGGAGGAGGCCAGAGAAAGGATGGCAGCATGGGACCATGTACGGGATTGAAAACAAATCCCAATGCAACTACTGTGGGCATATAATGAAGAGTGGTGGGGTTTCGAGGTTGAAACAACACTTGGCACACGGTTACAAGAATGTAGCTAATTGTCCAAGGTGCCTCATGAGGTGAAGAAACTGATGGCAAATCATTTATTGACTGGGGGTACATTAAGGAAAGATCAGAAGGAACAAAAGGATAGTACCAGAAAAAAATTGAAGCAAAAACCCAATCTACTAGTGGATGACAATGATGATGATGATGGTGATTGGGACGATGACGACATTCCCTACCCAGCTGATGTCACTAGTGAGCGTGAGTGATTACAATTTTGCGTTGCATACCGGGCATCCATGCAGCTTCAGTATGAGAGGGAAGAAAAGCAGAGACAAACGGCTTATGGGGTTGTGCCCTCAGGGGCTGGGACATCGGGGTCTGAGCCGTTAGGTGCTGGGCCATCTGGGCCAAGAGAGGGTGCTACATCTAGATCACGTTTAGCACCACCATTCGAGCGAAGTAAGAATGTTAAGAGTAAGATGCCTGCTCCACTTATAGACCCATCTCTGTATAAGTCATCTGATTCAAGGCAGAAGCGTCTTAAGCATATTTGGAGTGGAGGAAATGTAAGAGAAAAGATGGGTAGGTTTATTTCAAAATTCTTTATCTTCAATCACATCCCAGCAAATGCAACTAACTCACTATACTTCAAGAATATGGTTGACGTCATATAAGAGTCTGGGAGAGGAGTGTTACCCCCCACCCCATGAGAGATTTTGGGGAGATATTTGTTTTTTGATAATTAACGACATTATATTAATCATCAAAGTGGAAAATGTACAAGAACTATACAAAAAGAAAAATAATCACAAACTGTGATTATGAAGTCAAAAACAGAAAAAGAAAACAGAAAAATAGAAATCACTAATTGTTTCAATGTTGTGTTTAGGACATTTATTTGTATTTTGACTTTGTATGAATGCTACTTTACATTTTAGATTGACAGGCTAGTAGCACGTATTTTACTTAGATCCCTTGATGTTTGTTCATCACTACGCATAGCTATTTATTGTCATATTTTGAATTATTTGTGCGTGTTTATATGTGTTCAAGTAAACCCTGAAGTTTCATTAAAAAATTTCAATTTTTCCTCCCATTTCTCTCCATCTAGCGAAATACTATGCCAAAACGATAATATCTCCCGAAATTTTCCCTTGGTTCTGGAGGCTAAATTTCTAGCGAAAGCGATATTTAAAACACTGGTACCCAATCATACACCCCCCTTTTTTTTTATAATTAACAACATTTCATTAATCATCAAAGAGGAAAATATACAAGAGCTATACAAAAGAAAATCACGTACTGTGATCTAGAGAAACGGAAAACAAATCCAAACCTATAACCAATTTAACTTAACATCTCAAATCCTCACTAGGAAGTCCTGATACAAAAGTAACTCTGGTAACCCCACTTCTGGCCCACTCATCTGCCTCAGTATTAGCAGATCTAAGCACATGATAAAAAGATATCCGCAAGCCATGGGTCAAAAATCTCGCCAACCTTACAAGATGCGTATACCGCCAAGGATAAATAGAAATAGGAGACATCCAAGAAATAACAGAATATGAATCCCCTTCTATCTGAATATCCTCCAAGTTCAATTTCCTCACCTAATTCAAGCCCGCAATCAAAGCACTAAGCTCAGTTGTTGTTGAGTCCGTATTACCAATCGGTCCTGAATAAGCATGAAAAATCACCCCATCTGATCTCCTGAAAACTCCTCCAACGCCAGAGGGACATGGATTACCCATAGAAGATCCATCAAAATTAAGTTTGATGGAACCATTCTCCAGAGCTTTCCAAACCACATTATTCTTCACTCATCATAGTTTCACTAAAATCCAAAACCGAGACACCTCAAACTCATCACTAAGTAATATCCAAAAATTTGTAACTCTGAATAATACCATTTGTACTTAATTAACATGTTTCAGAAAAGATATTTATAGCTTTTTCAAACAACAGAAATCATAAAGACCTCTACATGAAACTACAACAGTCAAAATCTAAGCATGTGAAACCTACTTAATCTTAAAGTGCGAATTTTAGGAGAAAAAAGAATGACATCCTGTACATTGAGAAGGATGGGGAGGTTATTGAAGACCATAAACAGATAGAGAAGGAGGTGGCTGACTTTGATGCGAAGTTGTACTCTTTGGAGCAGACACTAAGTTTTGAGGTGGATAAGTTGGGGGGTCCGAGGCTAGATGAGTGCAAGAGGGAATGGATTGTAAAAGAATTTAGGGAAGAGGAGGTTAGGAAGGAAATTGGGGAGATGGATAGAAACAAAGCTCTTGGACCGGATGGCTTCTCGATGGCATTTTTTCAGGATTGCTGGGATATTATTAAGGAGGACCTAATGAGAGTATTCAAAGAATTCTACGAGAATGGAGTGATTAACAAATCCTTGAATGCAACATTCTTAGTGTTAATTCCCAAAATCAAAGGTGAAGTGAGAATGAAAGATTTTAGGCCTATTAGCCTAATCACCAGTGTGTATAAGATCATCTCAAAAGTGCTGGCTAATAGGCTTAAAGAGGTAATTGAGAAAGTAGTGTCCAAAAATCAGAGCGCCTTCATTCAAGGGAGGCAAATTTTAGATAGTATCCTCATAGCCAATGAGTGTGTTGAAGAGAAGAGTAAGTTGGGAGAATCTGGGCTGGTGCTGAAATTAGACATAGAAAAAGCATATGATAGGGTGGAATGGTCGTTCCTCGAATCAGTCCTTAGGTGGAAAGGATTTCCTGATAGGTAGTGTAGGTGGATTGGGGGATGTCTTAGAAATGTCCAATTCTCCTTTTGTATTAATGGTGGAATCTCAAGACTAGTTCCTTCATCTAGAGGATTGAGACAAGGAGACACGTTGTCTCCTTTCTTGTTCACATTGGTGAGCGATGTGCTTAGTACACTCCTTAGGAAAGCAGATGAGTGTGGTAAGATTCAAGGATTTAGAGTTGGCAAAGAGAGAGTTCCTGTGTCTCACCTTCAGTTTGCAGATGACACCATTATTTTTCTGGAACCATCAAAGGACAACACTTTTTGGGCTAAATGCATCCTGAGATGCTTTGAGATGATATCAGGCTTAAAAGTTAATTTAGAGAAGAGTAGCTTGAACGAGATCAATGAAGAGGATGAGTTGCTCCAGTCGTGTGCTAGGACCATGGAGTGTGGGGTGGGTGAGTGGCCAATGAAATACTTGGGACTGTCGGTTAAAGGGAATCCTAGGAAGTCTCAATCTTGGAACCCTGTTGTTGAAAAGATGGAGAAAAAGTTGGCCACGTGGAAACGAAATTACCTTTCATTTGGTGGGCGCATTACACTAATACAGTCTTCACTTGGGAATCTTCCCACGTACTATCTGTCATTATTTAAAGCCCCAAACAGCATCTCTAAGAGAATTGAAAAGCTCCAAAGGGATTTTCTGTGGGAGGGAGGAGGGGGTAAAAAAAAACCACCTAGTTAGATGGGAGAACATGTGCAAAGATAAGGCAAAAGGAGGTCTCAACTTGGGCAATCTTCAAATCAAAAACCGGGCTCTACTGGGGAAGTGGCTTTGGCGATTCAGTGTGGAAAGGGAGGCTTTTTAGAGTACCATCATCGCAAGCAAATACAGTTCTCGTGACAATGAATGGGATGCTAACCCCAAAGCAAAGATGTTGAGGACAAGCCCTTGGAAAGCTATATCAGACTTGTTCCCTGATTTCTTTAGTATAGTGAGATTCTCCATTCATTCAGGTTCCTCAATTCATTTTTGGTCCAATTTGTGGTGGGGGGAGGTTACTCTTGCGATCCGTTTTCCTAAGTTGTACCGACTGGTTACTTTTCCGGATTCCCTGGTCTCCGATGTCCTGAGTTGGTCTCCTTCCGGTCTCTCATGGAACCTCCCCTTGCGTCGAGATCCGAGGACTGCCGATATCCTTGAATTGGCATCCTTAGTAGATTCACTTAAAGGTATTGTGATTGACGTTGCCTCTTCTGATGTTGGGGTATGGGGCCCAAATCCGAGCGGTTCGCTTTCTTCTAGGTCCTTCTTCCAGCAATTGAGTCCCGATAGAGAACTACCTCCTCCTTCGTTCTTTACCTCGCGTCTTTGGAAGGCTAGGGTCCCACTTAGAGTCAAAGCATTTGCATGGACTGTCCTTTTAAATAAGATTAATGCCGCAGACAACTTACAAAGAAGGAGAAAGTTCATGGCCTTATCTCCACAGATTTGCCCTATGTGTTTGAGGCAAGGGGAGTCAGTAGACCACCTGTTTCTCTCATGTGACATCGCCGATCAGATCTGGACTTTCTTTACTAAACTTACAAGGGTGAAGTGGGTTAATCCAAGTTCGATTAGTGAGATGCATTGCCAGTGGAGTTTTCCCTTCTTAAGGAAAAGAGGTCAGATTCTATGTGGAACCACATTCTATGCGATTATTTGGGGCATTTGGGGAGAAAGAAATAGAAGAATCTTTGAGGATAAATCTAGGAGGATGGATTCCTTGCTTGACTCCATTCTGTTTTTGGTGGCCTTTTGGGTTTGTATTTTACCGGAGTTTAGAGATGTATCAGAGACGGATATCTTACGGTGTTGGGAAGCGGTGATGGAGTCATAAAGCTGGACAAGAGAGAAGCGAATCTAGTAGATGGAAGTTAATCTTTTGGGGTTCTGTGAGCTCTTTTTTGTTTATTTTTCTGTTTTGTTGTGTTTCTTTGCCAGATTCCCTACCTTGGGGAATTCTGGTTTTAGGTTTCTTTTCTCTTTTTTCCTTTTTGTACTGCTCTTCCTTCTGATTAATGAATCCCTCGTTATTGATAAAAAAAAAAATAAGAAATTAATCTTAAAGTGCGAAACATATAGAATCAATCGATATAGGCAGAGGAAAGTGCAAGACGAACAAGGTGAAGAACACCAGGGAGTGAGTTAGAGATGAATTGATCGCAGGTGCAATGGCAGAACCTCGTCTTGACAAATTGAATGAACACTAGAAGAAACACTTGAAGAGAGTGTTCCTCATCGGGACTAGTAAGGCTTGTTCGGATCAAGAAGAGCCAAAGAGAAACCAAAAACACCCTTTGGATTGGTATGTGCAAATATGAAGAATGCTAGGGGTCTCCCCTTTAAACTTCATGGACGGAGTAACGATAACATGAGCGCAACCTTACCGTGAGCTCCTCCGATGGCAGGTAGGGGCCGTAGGCCTAAGGATTGGATTGGGTTGAGCACCAATATTAATAGGTCATGACCCAACCCAAAGCCACCTACTTACTAAATGAGTTGGAGATTACCACCCATTTAACGTCTAATTTTTTTTAAAGTTATTTAGGATGACATACTCTTATTATTTTACATTATAGATACTAGATAATTATAAAATATTTAATTCTTACTCTCCCAAAACAATATTTAATACGTGAATTTTAGTATATATTGACTGTTATATAATATTAAGTATAACATTAATATTATATATAATTAGATAATTATTAGGTATTAGATAATTATTAAATATTTAAAGGATTGAACTGAAAACTAACCGGTTCATTCAGGTTAGAAAACCTCAACCCTAACATGCATAAAGAATTCGAAACATGAACTTAACATGCCCAAATGACTGGGTTAGGTATCTCATACGTGGAAGCTTATTTGGGGAATCCCATCAACTCCAGGTGACATACCAAGTTTTAGGTTCAAAAAAATTGTCACATGGCATAATGGGTTCACCAAAAACTAATATCTTTAGAGAATATTACAAATATCCCCTTACTCAAGGTTTTAAATTTCAATTTCGCCTGAAATTTCGCCAGGGGGCCTAGCAAAATTTCACCAAATATCACCGAAATGGGGAAATATCGTCGAAATATTTCGTGTCGCCAAACTAGAAAATGGTGATATTTCGCGACATGCCGGCAAAATTTAAAACGTGGCCCCTACTTTAGGAGACTTTTCGCCAAAAAGTCACATGACCAGCTCATATAGCTGCCCAAGGATTAACGTGGGAAAGTAATTGCGAAATAATGATCCTTTGTCATTTGGCAGAGGAAATGTCCTTGTAAAATCATATGTTGTTTTTTGAAAAAAAAAATGCAAATGCCAACTTTGCCCTCTCCATTAAACGCATCAACCATTCCCTTCTTTCAATTTCTCAACGTCCTATCTTTTTCCTCTCTCACCAAAACCAACAAACCCCTTCTTTGCACACTAAATGGTGCATCCTTGCACGCAACGTAGTGCATCCTTGCACAAAAAGTGTGCATCCTTACACACTAAGTGGTGCATCCTTGCACACTAAATGGTGTATCCTTATACACCAAGTAGTGCATCATTGCACTCTAAGTGGTGCATCGTTGCACAAAAAGGAGTGCATCCTTGCATACTAACTACTGCATCCTTGCACAGAAAGTGGTACATCCTTGCTTGCACACTAAGTGGTGTATCCTTGCACAGTAAGTGGTGCAAGGGGTGCATCCTTGCATACTAATAGATACATCCTTGCACACTAAAGGATGCACCACTTTGTATGCAAGCATGCACAACTTAGTGTGCAAGGATGCACCAGTTAGTGCGCAATGATGCACCACTTAGTGTGCAAGGATGACACACTTTATTTGCAAGGATGCACCACTTAGTGTGCAAGGATACACCACTTTTTGTGCAAGGATGCACCACTTAGTGTGCAAAGATGCACCAGTTAGTGTGCAAGGATGCACCACTTTCTGTACAAGGAGGGGGCTTTTTTTGTTTTGATGAGAGAGGGAAGAGAAAGAAGAGGTGGAGAAATTGAAAGAAGAAAGAAATGAATGATTTATGCGTTTGATGGAAATGGCAAAGTTGGCATTTGCATTTTTTTTCAAAAAGCAACATACAATTTTACAAGGATGTCCTCTGCCAAATGACTGAGGACCATTTAGCAATTACTTTCCCACTTAAAACCTTAGACAACTATATGAGCTGGTGATGGTACTTTTTGGAGAAAAATCTCCTAAAGTAGGGAAAATTGATAATTTTCCCTAAAGACATTAGTTTTAGGTGAACCCATTATGCCATGCGACAATTTTTTTAGAGCTAAAACTTAGTATGTCACCTGGAGTTGATTAAATGCAAATGTGGAGAAGTAAGATTCCCCAAATAAGCTTCCACGTATGAGATACCTAACTTAGTCATTTGGGAAAGTTAAGTTCCTGTTTCCAACTGATTGGGCACGTTAGGGTTGAGGTTTTCTAACCTGAATGAACTGGTTAGTTTTCAGTTCAACCCCTTCAATCCTTTAAATATTTAATAATTATCTAATACCTAATAATTATCTAATTATATATAATATTGTATAATAGTTACTGATAAAAAAATTGTATAATAGTTATATATAATAGTCAATATATAATAAAATTCACATATTAAATATATTTTTGGGAGAATACGTATTAAAAAATTTTATAATTATCTAATATCAATTATGTAAAATAATATAAGTATTTTTCATCCTAAATAAGTTTAAAAAAAAATTAAAGGGTTAAATGGGTGGTAATCTCCAACTCATTTAGTAAGTGGGTTGATTCGGGTTGAGTAATGACCCATTAATATCGGTGCTCAACCCAATCCAAACCCAAACCAACCCAACCCTTAGCCCTACGGCCCCTATCTGCCATCAGAGTAGCTCATAGTAAAGCTGCACTCACGTTATTGTCACTCCGTCCATGAAGTTTAAAGAGGAGACCCCTAGAATTCTTCATATTTGCACATACCAATCCGACAGGTGTTTCTGGTTTCCCTTTAGCTCTTCTTAATCCGAACAAGCCTTACTAGTCCCGATGAGGAATACTCTCTTCAAGCGTTTCCTCGAGTGCTCACTCAATTCGTCAAGACCGAGATTTTGCAGTTGTTATCAATTCATCTCTTCCATTCTCGCTTTCTCCCAGTCAAATGAGTTTTTCTTTTCTTTCTTTTCCTTCTTAACTCACTCCCTGGTGTTCTTCACCTTGTCCGCCTTGCACTTTTCTCTGCCTATATCGATTTGATTCTATATGTTTCGCACTTTAAGATTAATTAGGTTTCACATGCTTTGATTTTGACTGTTGTAGTTTCATGTAGAGGTCTTTATGATTTCTGTTGTTTGAAAAAACTATAAATATCTTTTCTGAAACATGTTAATTAAGTACAAATGGTATTATTCAGAGTTACAAATTTTTGGATATTACTTAATGATGAGTTTGAGGTGTCTCAGTTTTGGATTTTAGTGAAACGAGTCAGTTGTTATACGTAACTTGAAGAAGCATTAAAATTTAAATGGGACAAAAGGATCAGTGATGCATATTGCAGAATAGTTTCAGTCTTAATGCTTTAGGCGTTGACGGTCGCACATCAAAATCAGTTTTAAACCTTTTCTCTGCGATTGTTATAACTGATAAGTTCCATTTTCTTTTTTTTCTTAAATAAGTATATCGATTAGGAAATAACCTTGCACTAGACTGGTCCTGCTGGCCAATTTTTAGTGGATTAAGAAGATTATTTGGTGATTTAAAATCAGAAGGTCCTTGAATGATTGAAGTTGATCATTTTGTTGGACTTTTATCTCTTTTACATGCAGTTCACTTGTTAAGGTGATTGAAAATTTTTAAATGGGACCTTAGTGTGGTGTTGGTTTGATTTTTCATTTTTTTCATTTGGCAATATTCCCAATAGGAGAAATCATATCCCCTTTGCGCATTGTAAAGCCTAATTCACTAGTTTCAAGGGGTACTCTGATGAATGAAGAATACGAGGGAGGGATCAGGAGCATTAGAAGCAATCTGGATGAAGTGGCAAGACTTATCAGAGGAGGGGGTGTATAATTGGGTACTAGAGAAGATTGTGATTTTTCGTATGTTTATGGGTATATTCTGTAATGGGTTTGAAGCGGAGGTGAAGACGTTATTTATTGCTATTGAAAATCATCACAAAGTGAATAACAGTGCGGAGAGAAGGCAAAGTAGGGAGCTTCAGAAGCTACTTTAGACTCTTAAAAAATCTGGAAAGTCATCAGGGAGAAATTCAGTAAGGAGTAAAGGCAAAGGGGCAGAGGTGGTACTATCATGAAGCTCAAAGTGTTATCCTGGAATGTGAGGGGGCTAAATTCGAAGGAAAGGAGGCAGTCCTTTAAAGCTGCTATGGAGGTTTGGAAACTTGATATGGTCTTTTTTCAGGAGACTCAATTGGAGACTTTTTCCACATCGTGAGAAGAAAGCTCGAGTCTAAACAAGACCATTATCAGATCGTGAGAAGAAAGCTTTGCTTTGGTCGAAGCTCGAGTCTTAACAAGACCATTATCAGATCATTGTCCGATTTTGCTTGTGTAAGGAGTTTAGGAGAGCATGCCCCTTCAGATTTGAGAATATGTGGCTAGAGGTTGACAATTTCAATCTAAAAGTGAATGAATGGTGGGGCAGCTTCTCGGTTTCTGGGTCTCTAAGCTACATATTCTGCAAAAAATTGAAACATTTGGAGGGATGGTCTTGGGAACGGCCTCCACATTCAGTTTTGGAGGGATGTGTGGTAGGGAGATTCCATCTTGTCGTCCTAATTTCCCCGTCTGTTCAATCTGGTCCAAAACAAAGAGTCTCTGGTATCTGAGGTCCTTTCGTGGTGCAAGTCGGGTTTGGTTTGGAACTTAGCTCTTAGGAGGGAACCTAGACCGGTAGAGTTAGGGGAGCTTGGTCATCTTTCTAGAAGATTAAGCTGGCTTTAATTGATTTGGATTCTCAGGATTATCTTGTTTAGTTTCTAGAATCCAGTGGTGTATTCTCCTCTTGATCCTTTTTTATCATTCTTCAGCAATCAGGGGTTGTTCTTCAATTTCCGTCTCCTGTCTTGCGTATTTGGAAACCTTGTGTCCCTCCTAGAGTCAAAGCTTTTGTTTGGATCGCCATCCTGGGGAAAATCAGCACTGGTAACATGATCCAAAGAAAGTGGAGTATGTGTGCTTTATCCCCCAATATGTGTGTCATGTGCAGGTCTGCGAGTGAAACGGTGGACCACCTCTTTGTACATTGTGGGGTTCCAAGGCATATCTGGGCTTTTTTCATCCACCAAGTACTTGGTGCTTGGGTGATGCCACATAGTCTAGCGGCTCTCTTGGAGCAGTGGAGCTTTTCTGATATGGGCAAGAGGGATCAGGTGTTGTATCAGTCCCTATTTCAGGTTGTGTTGTGGTACACTTGGCTAAAGAGAAACAGGAGGATGTTTGAGGATAGAACTACATCTTCACCGGGTATCATTGATTCTATCATCTTCACAATTGATTCATGGATGGTAGTTCTTCTAGAGTTCAGAGGGACCCTCTATTTCGGAGATTATGAGAGGTTGGCTGACTGTCTGTCAGTCCTCTCCTTGGAGGATGACGATTAGTGTGGCTTGGTGTACTCCATGAGACGGTTTCGTAAAACTGAACTTTGATGGATCTTCTTTTGGGAATCCAAGACCATCAGGAGTGGGTGTGTTTTTAGAGATCATCATGGTCATACACTTTTATGCTTTCTCAGGCCCGCTTGGTGATGGAGATTCGACATGTGCTGAGTTGCAGGCCCTTATTATTGGTCTGAGGGAGGCCAGGGCATAGGGCTGGGTTTCATTAGAGGCAGAGGGGGACTCCAGGTTTGTGACATCATCCCTCATCATGGATGGTGATTATTCATCTGATTCGGCTAGCTCGGGCATTAAGTTGGGGGCTGAACATTTCTTTTAATCAGATGCCCAGAAAGGTGAATGAGATAGCCGACAGCTTGGCTCGAGATGATGTTGGTAGAGTCGTGCTTTTCTCAGGAGTTCCGAATGAAGAAATTTTAGGGGTGTTGGGGATCTAATGTTTTGTATAAGGAGCGATGTTTGTTGTTTTACATATGGTAGAGTAGTTTCTGGTTTTTGTTGTCCATCTTGGACAACCTAGTAGCCTCTTTTGTTTTGTTTGTATGACCTCTTTTCTGATATATAATATTGCTTCGTTAACTATCAAAAAAGAAAATTTTGAAACATTTGAAGGAAGAGCTAAAAGAATGGAACAGAAATTCGCTTGGAGATATTGGTGAGAAAAAGAAAGAATTGCTAGCACAAATTAAGGATCTGTTGTACATATCAAATGAAGTATGCTCAAAGGTCAGTAAAATATTTATGATGATGTATTATTTATATTTATTTCCATTTACACTTAATAGGTTTAAGTAGATCTTCAGCTTATAAACTCAAACAAACACAAGAACATGATATCAGGTTACTAAGAATTAAGTTACCTACTTCAATAATTTACTTAAATTCAATATTTTATTTTTTTGGTCAGTAATAATTTACCTAATTCGATAATTTTGGGCACCGAGAAATCATTTTAGGAGTAATCCCCATAGAATATCTGCTTCCAAAACCTGTATGACGTGAGGCCATCCCTTGTAGACCCAGAATTCAGTTGCAAACTTCAATATATCACTCTGTTAGGTTTCCTACCTTTGTTTTCACATCCATGGATCCATTTTTATATAACAAAATGACCGTGCAAATATTACATAATATTGTAATCATTGCAGTTATCAACACTTTAAAGTTAAGCACCATATCATTTAGCTTATTGATAAGTCTCAAGGCAAATGCCATTTCCTAGTTCATTAGCCTTTTTGTTTCTCGTTCCAATACAGCATATTAGTTATTGTAATCCCAAAAATATGTCACCAATTCATTTGCCCCGTTGAATTTACATCCCTTGGTCAATTTACTTATATTAGTGGCTCCATTGACATCCACAAGACATCTCAAACCACATCACTAATTGGCATTCAAAAGTTAGTAACTTCGCGTCAATAGCATCAGTGCCTAATTCAACAAACATAACTTCTTCAAACAGTAATAATAAACAATAGAAAATAAATAAATAAATTATGAAAAATGATCGAAATCAAAGCTTGATGACCCTAAGAAATCATGAAGTGCCAAACATAAAGATTCTTACTGAAAGAAAACAAGCAATGCACAGAAATCAAACAATCAAAACTCTCAGAAAAGAGAATCAAATCCAATCCAATCAGAACTCCATAAATCATAGGAAAAAAAAAAACTGAGAGAAAGGAGGGTGAAGAAAACCTAGAGCGATAAGAAGGAAAACTCACTCGTCTGGAAGTAAACGAGAATGAAAGAGGCGGATTGGTCGCAGCTGCAATGGCGGATCTCGATCTCGACGAATTGACGAATTGCTTGAAGGGAACGATCCTCATTTTGTCTGGTGAGGGGTTTTAGGGACGAAGGAAGAACAACTTAGCGAGAGTCACCCTCATCGAAGTCGCATGTAAACTTCATATGAGTCCTCTATGTTTGTTGTATTTACAGAAAAGTCTCTAACTCGAACTTATAATATCTAAAAAGGGCCTTCAGTGAAGTTGCTGCGTACTACTTTGCTAATTATTTCACCCAGGCGAGCCTCAGGCATGAAATGAAGCAGGTCTTACCCGACATTTGATCCGCTCCACCATTTTTACCGGATTGGAATCACACAGTATTGCTAGGGCTGTTAATGGGTCAGATCATAGTACGTTCAGGGACGGCAAAAGTGTGGTACGGTACACGTACGAGAACAATTCAGATTAAATAATTAAAAAAAACACGATAAAAATTTGGTTCTAAAATACGAGAGCATAAAAAAGTCGTAGATGATAACATTCGTGTACAGTATTTTTCAGTCTAAAAAATTCGGACCAAAAATTCAGAAATGTACATGTGTTAAGATAAATATATTAGAGTTTGTATGTTAAGATAAGTATTTATTATCATTTTAATTCATCATATATATATATGTATGTATGTATGTATTGAATTCAAACCAAATGTATGTCATTTGAATTTATCACAAACATTTAAAAGAAAGCTAAACTACAATATAGCTACAAAAGTGTCGCAGATTCCACTATATATATATAGATATTTATCAAACCAATATATGTCATTCGAATTCATCACAAACATTTAAAAGAAAGCTAAACCTTTGTTATTTAGTTTTTTAGTGAAGAAGTTAGAATCATAGAAGTGAAGCTGAATCCCAAATTTTTTTTTTCTTGTTACTACAAACCATTAACAAGCTATTACTCATAGTTAAAGATGACAGAGAATCTTTTCAGTGAAACAATTTCACCCCATATAAATTCCTTTAGAGAGCACAAATCGTCTCAAGGGCACAAACAGATCATTTCCAAATTAAAATATATACAATGCAGACACAAATTCAAAAGATGTCTCTAGATTCTAGAAGATTTGATGATAATACAAAACAATAATAGAAGTTTCAAATGTAACAAATGAATGTGAGGCTTTTATCATAAACGGTCTACTAGCTGTTGAAAGTGGAAATTGTTGTAGTAGAAGTCAGATTGGAGCTTAGAAGTAAGAACTTAGAACAGAGTTAACAGACTTACATTCCATGAGACTGAATCTTGGCAAGTAGTTGTTAGCAGAATTAACAGTTGGCTATGTGCTGGCCTGGTCTATTAAGGAAACATATATTCTTTTAGCAGAACTGACAGTTGGCTATGTGCTGGCTTGGTCTATTAAGGCAACATATATTCTACCTTATTTATTCTAGCTATGTATAGAAGAATATATTGTATATAGGCCTGT
>JAUPMG010283618.1:0-18160 GCA_031762675.1 Pachysandra terminalis | reverse complement strand
AAACAGTTAAATCCAAGGGTCGAAACATTTTTCCAACATCAAATTTGGATTCCTCGTCGAAACACCTTCGAAACGACAGTGATTTTGTGAAATTCCGAGTTCGGGGGTCGAAGGGTTATTTTTGAAAGGAAAAATATAATTGGGTAAAAAAATAATACACAAGAGATCTTGGAGTGAAATTGATATAAAAGAAACCTTTGTGGGAGATTTGATAGGAGCAAGAACAAAATAATAATAATAGCCGAATCTGGATTCGTTCTAAAAAGTAAAAATTAAAAATATAATAAATGTAATAAATTAAAAAAAAAAAAGAAAGCTTTTAAATTCAAAATAAATAAAAAGAGGACTTTTAATCTTAAACAAACCATAAAAGGGGAGTTTCTAAATTTAAAATTCAATTCAAACAAAAAGGGGGGTTTCTATTCTCAAACAAATCAAAAGGGGTTTCTATTCTCGAACAATTCAAAAGGGGTATCGAAATTCCAAACACAACTTCTTAAAGAAGAGGAGAGTTTCTAAATTGGATTCAAAGAAAGGAAAGCAAAAAGATGAAATACTTCTAATTAAATTCAAACAAAGGAAAAAGAAAGAAAGAAAAAAATTTGGTATATAAAAGGAGGAAGAGCCGAGCTCTCCCTCTAACGCCTCTTCCTCCCCAAAGAAACACACCCACAACTGAGACTCTCTCTCTCTCTCTCTCTCTCTCTCTCTCTCTCTCTCTCTCTCTTCCCCTCCCCTTTCCCTCCACTTTGTTTCCGGGGATTTTGTTCATATCTTCTCAATTTCTCACCCAAATCTGAATCCGAGCATCATTGTGGGCATCATCCCAAACCGCATTATGTCGGGGAGTTCCAAAAGCAAAGAAGAAAGGATCGAAGGTTGCTACAGGTAATTTGTTTTTATTTTTTTTTTTTGAATTTTTATGGGTATGTCAAATGTTGTTCTATCACGACCTTTGTACACTTGGAAAATCACTATCACGAGATCTATTTTGAATGAGGTTTGATCCGTTAGAAGGAAGACTCATATTGGAGTCCAATAAAGTTTTTCTCAAGTGCATATCTATTATATTATATTTTGTTGGAATTTTTACCTCTGTTGTTCTGATCTGTATTAACTCTGTAAAAACCTGGTTTCTATTTTTAAAAAATATTTATAAAAATAATTTTTTAAATATTTTTCTATTAGAGGTGTAATACAATGTTCTTAACAATATAAAAATCTTATTTCTCAAAACAAATAGTCACCGGTTGGTTTACTTCGAGTGTTTTTACCGGCATATTTAAGGTTTTAGAGCAGCTTAACAATAGGTTCGCAATTACAAATAAAATAGATAAATATTATATTTTTAGCCTAAAAAATCTTTATGTGTATTATGGTATGAGTCCAGAAGTGTCTTTATTTTTTTCATATTTTTTTAACTTGTTTTAATGGTAAATAAATCTTTCCAACTATATGGCCTCAGATTTTATTTAGCAGAGTTTTGGGATATTTTAGTGTTTTAAAGTATTTTGGTATTTTGTTATTGGTTGTTTTATTTTATTTTCATCGCTTAGCTCATGCATATTAGACGTATATAATTTTTGATATTTTAGAATTAATTTTGTAAAGTATGGCCAAATTGATTTAAACCAGGTAACCGGTTGAACCGGAGGAGAGTGGGTGCCTAATTCCATTCTCTTAACTAAACCTCCTGACCCAACTCTGGTTAGAATATTTGCTCACTTTAGTTTTGGTATACTTTTGGGATTAATTGACACATCGTTGGTGACCATTCACACCCAGAATCCAATGAATGGTGGCAACTCCATATCTACCCAATTGACCTAGGGTCCACCGGACTGTGGGGTGATCACAATGGTATTTCCTAAACACAATATTCAATACAAACATGAAGAACGTCATATAATCACCAATACATGGATTTGATCACAACATCATACACTCATGCATATGATCCTATACGTATATCTATAGCATTATCATAAACCTATGAAAATAATTACCGTAAGATCAATGGAGAAATCCCTACCTCTTTAGCTTTGAGTTTTCTGTACTTGAGATGGAATCCCTCCTTCTTCTAGCTTTTTCCTTCTTCCTTCTTTTTCTTTTTCTCCAGCCAGAATTTCTCTTCCCCCCTTCCCTTTCTGTTTTTAGACGTGTGAAGTAGAGAGAACTTTCCTTCTCCTATTTGGAAGGAACGTGGGTTAGAGGGAGAGTTCCCTTATCTCACTTACCTTAATTCAAAACCAAGTTGAAATTACCCTTTCTACCTTACCTTAAGCCCTAATGGGCTATTCGGCCAGTCCATGATCCAGTTCTTGTCTAAGTGTATGGTCCAAGCCCAGTCCACCTAATGTTTAACAATTAAAACAAGTTACCACAAATTCTCCAAAATTACATAATGGTCCAATTCAGCCCATGTTATTACAATTAAACCCTAAGGTTCAAATAAGGATTAAAGAGCATTTAATTATCAAATTAATTGATAGGGTCAGGGTCACTACATCAATCCCTGAAGCCACGTCGCTTCCTTGCAAGCCTCCATCTATGCCATGTACTCAGCCTCGGTACTAGACAATGCAACTATAGGTTAAAGTCTTGACATCCAACTAATGGGACCATTCCCAAACCAGAATACATAACCCGTAGTTGATCTTCCTTCGTCAAGATCATTAGCATAACTTGCATCAACAAACCCATTCATTGAATCCGAATCCTTGCTATATGTGATACCATAATTACTAGTGCCTCTTAAATATCGAAGCACCCGCACCCACTTTCTGGCCTCCTAATGTGCCTTACCCGGATTTGCCATAAATCGACTTAGAACACCAACCGCATAAGCAATGTTTGGTCAAGTGCATACCATGGCAAACATCAAGCTTCCGACTAAGCAAGCATATGGAAACCCATCCATCTTATTCACTTCATCTTCCGTCTTTGGGCATTGCTCAATAGACAAACTTTCCAAGTACCTTCTCCACAAAGCTCTTTTGTGAAAGTGATAGTGTCCCATTTTTCTAATCCCTTTGTATTTGCATGCCAAGGATATGTGATGCTGGTCCAAGATCTTTCATCTCAAAAGACTTGCTCAATAGTTCCTTGAATCACAAATCTTGACTTTATTCTTTCCAACTAGTAGCATGTCATCAACATACAATACTAACATCAAGAAAGTTTCATCTTCAAAGAACTTTAAGTAGACACAATGGTCATACTTCCTTCTCTCATATCCAAGATTCATCATGAACGAGTCAAACTTCTTGTACCATTGCCTTGATGCTTGTTTCAACCCATACAAAGATTTCTAAAGCTTACAAACAAGGTTTTCCTTTCCTTGTTCAATGAAACCTTGAGGTTGTTTCATGTACACTTTTTCTTCAAGATCACCATGTAAAAATGCCGTCTTCACATCCATTTGCTCAAGTTCTAAATCAAACTTGGCAACAAGAGCAAGTACAAACCGAATGGAGACTAACTTCACAACCGGTGCAAAAATTTCAAGAAAGTCAACACCTTCCTTTTGGGAAAAACCCTTGGCAACTAACATTGTTCTATATCTTCAACATTACCGTCAATGCCTTTTTTGATCTTGTAAATCCATTTGCATCCAACCGCCTTTTTTCCTTTTGGTAACTCCATCAAATCCCATGTTTGGTTTTTATGAAGATCATGCATCTCCTCATTCATAGCTTGCTTCCAACTTCTAGAATCATCATTTTCAATTGCTTCAGTGACTGTGCTTGGCTCTCCATCTTCCGTTATCAAGGCTCTCATTGTGATGGGATCCACACAATCCTTGAAGCGTGCCGGTAAACGCTTCTCACGCCTTGGACAATTTTGTGATGATGATGGTGCTTGATCAACATGCTCATCATGATCTTCAATTTCCTCATCACTCTCACTAGTACTATGCTCAATGGGAGTACCATTTTCCGAAATTGAATGCCCTAGTTCAATTTCAAAGTGCTCAACTTCATGTGGATTTTCTTCCGTAGATTCATTTTCCATGTACTTGGCAAGAACCCGAGACTCAACAAAGTGAACATCCCGACTAATTAATACTTTGCGGGAAACCGGATCCCACAAACGATAAACTTTTACACCCTTGTCATAGCCAACAAAAACACAATTCTTTGACTTGGGGTCAAGCTTGTTTCTCAGACAACTAGGAATTAGAGCATAAGCATCACAACCAAAAGTTCTTAAATTCGAATAATCATAAGGAGTTCCGGACCATACCTCTTGTGCTATCTTCTCATGCAATGTTGCCGAAGGAGACCGGTTGATGAGTTAACAAGCCATATTCACCGCTTCGGCCTATAGCTCTTGGTCTAAGCCGGCATTGCTCGACATACATCGAGAACTCTCCATAAACGTTTGGTTCATGCGTTCGGCCACACCGTTTTGCTGTGGAGTACGAACATCGTTGTTACGTACAATGATACCTTCATCCTTGCAAAAATTTAAGAACTCATTTTTCTTGTACTCCATGCCATTATCCGTCCGAAGCACCTTAATACGTCGCCCGATTTATTTTTCAACTTCGACCTCGAAATGCTTAAATGTCATGAAAACCTCATCTTTAGATTTCAAGAATGTGACCCACACCTTTCTTGCATCAATGAAAGAAACAAAATATAATGCACCTCCACATGATGGAATTGGTGATGGCCCTCATACATCTAATTGTATGTAATCAAGTATACCTTTACTTGTATGACTTCCTGCCTTGAAGCTTCTTTTATGCTGCTTATTATAAACACAATGTTTACAAAACTCCTTCTCACCAATTTTCAACTTGGGACTAAGATCCCTCTTCATTAATATTTTCATACCTTTTTCACTCATGTGACCAAGCCTCCTATGCCATAGCCGAATTAGAAGCTCATCATCTTCCGATACTACATTTGCATTATCTACCATCATGCTTCCAAGTAACTTGTACAAGTTACCAACCCGAATGCCTTTCATGACAACCAACGTACCTTTAAAAACCTTGAGAACTCCACCTTTCCTGGTGAATTTGTAGCCACCCGAATCTAATTTACAAAAGAAAAGTATACTTTTCTTCAATTCCGACACATGCCTCACATTTTTAAGTGTCCTCACTATCCCATCAAACATCCTTAATTGTACTGCTGTAACACCAACCATCTTACTAGTTGAGTTATTACCCATTAAAACGGTACCACCTTTACATGGTTTATATGTAATAAACCATGACCGATGAGGGCACATATGATGAGTAGCACCACTATCAAGGATCCAATCTTGGTAAAATGTAGCATTAGATTTAGCCATGTATACTTCATCTTCCATAAATCCGAAAGTAGATTCTTCTAGTTGGTTAGCTTCATTCTTGGCTTCAACATTTTGCCTTTCCTTATTTGCTTCTTTACTCGTATTTGAATTCTTCTTAGGATTCTTTCTAAGCCAACAATCTTTCTTCATGTGGCCCCTTTTACCACAACTCCAATAAGAATCTTTGTAAACACGGTTTCTTGATTTTGATCGAGCCTTTGACTTGCTTCTTAAAGTGTCTCTTGATGAGCTATCACGCTCATTTGACCGACCATTAATTGCAAGAGCCTCCACCTTCGCCTCCTCTAAACTCCCCAATGATGCCTTTTTCCGGAGTTCATCGGCAAGTAAAGCACTACACACATCATCCAAGTAAAGAGAATCATATTTGGTACAACTCAAGTTGTAACCAAGTTGTCATAACTTTCCAACAATGTACAAAGTAATGTCACCGCCTTGTCCTCCTCTTCTATTCTCACACCAATACTTTCTAGTTGACAAACGATGTTGTTAAAAGTGTTCAAGTGTTCTGAAACTTTTATACCTTCTTTTTAAACATCCTCAAAGAGTACAACCTTCTCTTCAAGGAAATACGATTAGAAAGAGACTTGGTTTGGTACAAACTTTCTAACTTTGCCCATAAACCGGTGGCCGTTCTCTCACCAACAATATTAAACAAGACTTCATCCACTAGACATAAGCAGATAGTAGACAATGCCTTCATATCTAACTCTTCCCATGTGTCTTCCGTCATGGATTCTGGCTTCTTGTCTTTTCCAAGTAATGCTTTATATTGTCCTTGTTGAACTAGCAAGTCATGAACCTTCAATTTCCATAACTCAAATTCTTTCGGCCATCAAACTTCTCTACCTCAAACCGACTACTTGCCATTTTCCACAAAATGTCACACGAGCAATTTCACAAACACCTTGCACACACAAAACCTGGAAGCTTTGATACCACTTGTAGCGTCAATACCCAACATCAATAATCCGCTCACCGGAATACAAACACCGCAAACAACAACGAATAATTCCGACAAACCCACGGAAATGCCCCAATATGTGTATGCAAAGAAATCAAGTAATATGGAAAGTTTAAAGAAACAAAACAAACCACAAGACAACCAATTTACATGGTTCACTACTAAGGACTACGTCCACGGACAATCCGGTAAGCAAATCCACTATAAATGATGAAGAAATACAAGGATAGAGTACAAACCCTTACCTCTCCAGTAATCGGGTTAAGACCCACCTTCTATACCTTCTTTAGCAAAACCCAACCTTCACAAGATACACCGTCTTCTCAAATCCAGAAAACCACCTTGAGAACAAGACTTCCAACACTCTGAGACTGTGGGATTTTACAAGAGAATAAGAAGAATCTTAAGACGACAAAAAAATTCTGTTTTTTCTATTATATCTCTCATGAAGAGAAAGCATTACGAAAATAAACCTTTAGGAGATCAAATAAAACATCCATAAACTCTTTTGTGTTAATTCTCAACAGCCCCTTTTATAAAAGGAAATAACACTATTACCTTGATTTTATATCACCAATCCCAATATAAGATAAGAGTCGAATGACTTCTTGTAGCCAAATAAGCAACATGATTTTAAACATTTTAAACACATGTTGAAGCTTCAGAACGTAGACTGAACTGAAATTGTTTGAGCTTTATCAATGCATGTTGTCATGTGGCACTATATTTGTGGTTAGAAAGTTATGTAGAGTGAGTAGGTTCCATATGCGGTTCCCCATAGATAGGCTAGGCATTGTTTAAAAAGCATTCCTAGATTAGAAAAATAAGATAGAAAGAGTGGAAGCTAAGCTATATAAAGATAGTCTCATTGAGGCATTTCTATTTATTCAAAAAAATAACTAAATGTATCATGCATTCTCTCTCTCTCTAAAGGGGAGTTGATTTTGTGAAGAAAATGTCTAATATAAGAGCTCGGATCGTTCACACCGAGAATCATCCACTGGTGCGTGCACTAAAACGTGATTAAGTTGGTTCTCTTTAAAAATTCAAACTTTGAACATTTGAAAGTTTAATTTTTTTTTTTTTTCATGTCATTTGTTCCAATCACGTTCTTGGTGAATGCAACCGGTGGACGATTCTCGGTGCAGACGATCCCAGGTCCTAATATAAATAAGACAAAATGCTAGTTTTTTCCTACTAAATTGGGATTATGATTATTCATTATTATTTACTAAAAGTGAAATTTGTGATGGCTATATACTTATTGTGTTTGCAAAGCCATCACTTCTTTAAGATTATTGTTTCCTTCTAGGTTTTATGATGTTTTTAAACAAATTTACATTTTAAGCAATTTTCTTTTCATATATGCACCTAATTTCAGAAAAGTAGTTGAGGAAAAAGATTATGGAAATCCGTAAAATCTCAGTCTATACACCAAGTTAATCCCTACTTGTATATGGTAACATCAACACATAATATACTAATAAACTCTTTTATCAAGGCAATATACCCACTCGTATAATATTAATTGACACCATCACAAACAAGAGGTTAAGGATTTCTATAAATTCTTAATTATACTCTAATTGTTGACAACATGAGTGGGTAATTCATAACGGTAGTTTTCTTCCTGATACTTCATAAACATACTCTAGAGACTCTTATTAGAGGAGATCTTGACCAGCCCTCCGTAAGAGGAATTGGATCAATTAACAATGATAGCACTCGTTCTTTGGTCTCACGATCTGGAACACCATGCCCATCTCCATATTGGTACACGCATTGGGATGTTCGAACAATATTTATTGCCGTACTAACAAACGGAGGTGAAAAGGGAGAACAAGCAACTCATTCTTTATTCATCTTTTTCCATGTCTTATGAATCAGATGTTTGATGTGTGCACGAGCAATTTCCTCAGAGACTTTGTTCTCATGCATATAACATTGGATTGATTTGGGAACATCACCTCTCGCAAGCTCGTCTTATATTTACCAAATGAAATGCAGTAAGAGGAATCAGCATGTTTTCAAGATTTAGTGTCTTCTTAAGACTAGCAACATAGATCAATCAATATAACTGAAATACCTTTGAAGTTCCCAAATCATCCAAATATTGAAAAGCCATGGATGACCAACGTACAAGATTTGAGTAGTCTTGTAAACTTTCGAATGCTTTATTTGTTATCTTTTGTCCAAATAGAAAATAAGAATGCATTAGTATTAGAGGTATTGAAATTGAAAGCCAACTATTGCTCATGTACTCCGCAAGTGTTGGTGCATATCCATTATAGAACCAGTTGGCCTCCACCAAATTTGCTTTAAATAAATCTGCCCACTAAAGCAATCAAAATAACTATTAGAACATAAACTTATTTTATGTGTAAATAACCAAATAATATTTGGACAAAATGCTTAAAAGTTAAAGTACAATAGAAATAGAAAAAGAAAATCAACATCTTACCAATTTCTTTAGTATGGTATGACGTCCCATCCTTGCTCTTTTAGAATATCATAACCAATTTCATTTGTAATATTATAGAGAGCTATAAAACATAACTTCATGTAGTTTGGAAGATCTTGTATTGTATTGATATCCCATCTGCCAAATCCATTGGAGACCAACTAATTATTACAAAAAAAAATGAAATTAATCTTGTTTTAAGAAACTTATCTTAGTGGTTATATTGTAGTCGATAATTGCAATGATGCTTAAGCAAATTTTGGTCTATAATGTTAGGGTCCACTCATGATAGGTGGATGAACATTCTTTTTGGAGAAGACAAGAAGTCTTGGGGAGAAGCCAAGGAGCTTTGTCTTGGGGAGACAAAGGGGGTTGATGAATGTGGACATGTTTGTTCATCTTCTTCCTACCTTCTTCTTCTATATAAAGAGCTGTAGAGAGCATTGAATGAGTAAGTACAAGTATTGAGTTATAGTGATAAGATTGAGTGAGCAGATTACAAAGTTTTGATCGGAGTGTTTTTTGGCTCCTCTTGTATCCTACTATTTGCTCATAGTGAAAGTGTACTCCGTGGACGTAGGCAGGTTTATACCGAACCATGTAATTCTCTGCGTTCTTGTTTGTGTGAGTTTGATTCTTTGCACAGAGTTTCCCAACAAAATGGTATCAGAGCTGAGCTCGTGCGATTCTGGAACGATCGCCAAGGAAAGGTGAAAGAATTAGACGTTTGACCACACCACCGCGAAGAGCTCGAGGAGACAGCACGCTGCCACAAAAATCGTCGAAAACTCCACCGGACGAAGCCACACGAGCTGTTTGAAGTTGGCAAGTGATCTTACGCGCCCTGTGCAAAAAACGCGTCAGATCCACGCGCCCAGAGGTTGAAGACGATACTGTTCACGAGTACCCAGTTGACTCATCGAGTTGCGCCGAGTCAGGCTGAGTCGTGCCACATCAGAACCGAGGCAGAGCCGAGCTGTTGAACTGGCAGCCGAACCGTGAGCTGTGGAGAATGCCACATGGCTGACACGTGTCGACTGAAGGAAGTTTTTGAAAATTATTTTGTAGTCCTTGAAGTTTTTGAAAATTAATTTCATTGTCCCTGAAGTTTTAAAAATTGTTTTTTGGACCCTAAAGTTTTTATAAATTATAAATTAGTCCTTATACTTTCTAGAAATTGCAGATTTTCCCCTCCTAAGTTTTTTCAGCATTCCGAGTCCATCTGTGATGTTAAAATTTGGAGATTTTTTGTGAAGTAAAATGGCAAACGCCACGATAGGTACCGCGATGGGTACAATGATCACACTGTCGGTCACCAATTATGAGATCTGGAAGTCACGGATAGAGGATATTCTGTTTTGCAAAGACTTGTACGATTCTCTAGAGAATGATGGTCTCAAACCTGCGGAAATGACAGAGGCAGCCTGGAAACGCTGAAACGGAAGACAAATAGGCAAATCAGGTAATGAATTGGATATGAGATATACCATCACATAGCCCAGGAGATGAGTGCTTACATGCTATGGACGAAGCTGAAGGGGATGTATCAGTCAAAGCCATCCCGGAATAAAGCACTCCTGATGAGAAGGCTTGTGAATCAAAAGTTAGATGGAGAAATTTCAGTTGCTGAACACACGAGCGAGTTTTAGAACCTGGTAAATCAGCTGGCCAGTGTCGACCTAAAGTACAATGACAAAACACAGGCCCTACTGCTACTTAGTTCCTTGCCAGACAGTTGAGAAATATTGGTGGTTTCTCTCAACAATTCAACACCAAACAGGAAGTTGACCATGAGCATGGTCAAGGATGCGTTATTCAGCAAAGAGGCACGAAGGAAGGAGGTAGGCATGAGTGATCGTAGTGGACCACAGGCCCTGATTTCAGAGGGGGGCAGAGGAAGAGGCCAAGGAAAGAATACCAACAAAGGACGATCCATGTCAAAATCTTGAGATTGCACGTTTATGTGCTTTTACTGTGACCAGGAGGGCCACATCAAGCGGAATTGCCCGAAGTATAAAGCAGATAATGGAAACGACCAGTCAGAAGTAGCATCAGTTATGGACTCCGACAGTGATGCGTTACTGGTAGCATCAGAAGCATCTAAAGGAGGAAGATCAGACCGGGTTTTGGACTCAGGTAGTTCCTACCACATATGCCGGGTCAGAGAGCAGTTCTCCACTTACGAGGCATGCAATGGCGGACAACACATCAAGAAGGGTTGTTGGCCGAGAAATAGTTCAGTTCTGCAAGACAGACAGGAGAACTTTGATACTGACCGAAGTGAGAAATGTGCCAGGATGGAAGAAAAACCTGATTTCTCTTGGGATGCTGGATTCGAGAGGCTGCAATTTCACTGCGAGTGGAGGAGTTCTAGAGGTCTTCAAGGGAGACAGAAAGATGTTGCGGAGAAGGAAGACTAGTGAGTTCTACTGATTGGAGGGTAGTGTGGTGACATGAGGAGCTACTGTCAGACATGGGTCCAATAGTACAGGACAGACTAAACAAAGAAAACGACGGTTGCACAAACGCACACGGAATAAGTGCAGGAGTACCCGGAGGATCCACTATGGTACAGGTGTGCGGACCACTACAAATGGTGTGCGGGAATCTGGCTAGACACGACGAGTGCGACCAGTACCGGATGTTCAGAGGCAAGCTCAGAGCAAAGGGATTCTGAATAGCTCTACAGCATCGACGACACCGACGTCACCGCCGTAGCAAGTCTCTTTTGCTCACAATTTGATCAGTGACGGTGCCCTCTCCAGTAAAGTGTACACAGGAAGTGGAGAGATGGAGTCACTACAGTTGGCAAAGAGGTGATCTTTGCACGGTACTCCGGTGAGGGGGTGCAGGCACTCCGGTGAGGGGATGCGATTGCCCGGTGACAAGGGCTGGGTCACAACTGAGCAGTACCATAGCATCCAGATGACAATTACCCCACATGTGTGGAGGGGGTGATTATTAGGGTCCACCCATGTTAGGTGGATGACCAGTCTTTTTGGAGAAGACAAGGCGTCTTGGGGAAAAGCCAAGGTGCTTTGTCTTGGGGAGACAAATGGGGTTGATGAATGTGGACATGTCTATTCATCTTCTTCATACCTTCTTCTATATAAAGAGTTGTAGAGAGCATTGGATAAGTAAGTACAGGTAGTGAGTTATAGTGATAAGATTGAGTGAGCAGATTACAAAGTTTTGTAAAATGAGTGTTTTTTTGGCTCCTCTTGTATCCTATTATTTGTTCATAGTGAAAGTGTACTCCGTGGACATAAACAGGTTTGTGTCAAACCACTTAATTCTCTACGTTCTTGTATGTGTGCATTTGATTCTTTGCGCGGAGTTTCCCAACATATAATTGATAGGAAAATTGGTACCAACCTCTCAATAGCATCAGTGAATAACTTGAGTTCAACCAAAATAACATAGACGTCATAAATATCGTCTATTGTTGTTATTAAACAAATGACTTTCGCAATATTTCTCCTGCAGAGTTTAAATTGCGGCTCGAAGGTGAATCCATAGCCCAAAAGAAACTTTCCACTAGTCTGTCTCTACTGAAGTTCAATGTCTCTCCAAATCCCAAGTGCCTCCACCACCTAAATGGTCAAAGATAAAAATATGTAAAGAAATGATACTATATGAATGCGTTTCAAAACTAGAAAACTCGATCTTGTTTAACCTCGTGATAAATGGATTCTCAGACATATATTGTAAAAAGTTGAATATTACTAAACTTCGAAAAAATATCTACCAAAGTGGATCTTAAGGTTATTGATAGGGTTGGAAACCAGACAGATTTTGACAAACCCTAACTTTCGGTTAATATAATTTAATTCGGTTTGGTTTATGGGTTTATCGGTTTGAAATTTAGTTTGGTTCGGTTTTGGATTTGTATTGTTAGTTTGGTCTTGGGTTGAGGTCAACCTGAACCAAACCGAATTGAGTTGCATCTCTAGCCGCAGCGGCAGCAACAGCTGTGGAAGAGAGAGAGAGAGAGAGAGTTGCAGGGGGGAAGGGGGCGTGCGATGAGGTGGCAGTGTGTCGGGTGTGTCGCGGTGGCGAGATGGTGAAGAAGGAGAGGGTCTTCTGTGCGCCAATGTCGAGACAAAAGGAATTGTATAGATGAAGAGAAAAAGGAAAGGAAAAAAATAATTAAAAAGTTGGCAGGACTGCTGAAGACCGCCGAGAAAGGCCAATTTCATCCTTCCTGCCCATTCTTATTTTGCCCGCGTGAGAGGGGATGTATCGGCAGTCCTTCTAGGACCGTCGAGAAAGGTCTCTTTGCTCGGCGATCTTTAAAGGACAGTCGAGAAAGGAAAATTCAAACCTTCCTGCCCTGTCAAATTTTTCCCACTCAAGAAGGGATGTCTCGGCTGTCCTCGTAGGACAGCTGAGAAAGGTCTCTTTGCTCGGCGGTCTTCACAGGGCCGCTGATAAAGGCCAATTTCATCCAGGGGATTTCTCAGCGGTCCTGAAAAGACCATCGAGCAAGGCCTCTTTCCTCGACGATCTTGATAGGACCGCTGAGAAAAGGTCAATTCCATCCTCCCGCACGCTCGGAAATTCTAGCACGCAGGAGCTCCCCGCGTAAAAGGGGGATTTCTCGGCGGTCTAAAACAGCCGATAAAGCCACCCTTTCTCGGTGGTCTTCATAGGACCACCGAGAAACACCGCCGTTAAAGACCCCTTTTTTTGTAGTGTGTAATTAGATAAGATATAACAAATATACTTAACCAACACAATCATTTGATAGGATAAACTTGTATATATTTTCATAAGATCAAATGAGAAAACAACGACTAAATCTCCCAAAATACTTGTGGTCTCGTAATTTTAGAAGATAATTTGATCCATAACCTAGTTAATCAGTCAAGTCAACAGAAAACTCGGACGAGTTTTATGAGTTACTCGGACGAGTTGTACGAGTTACTTGGCCAAATTTTTTGGTGACAGGTTAATTGCCCCAGGTTTTTAAGGCGAGTTAACTAGCAAAATAACCTATCCGAGTAATTCGAGTGAGTTTTCCGAATTACTCACAAGTTTTAAAACACTGGTTTGATCAAATGTTTTTGGTCAGCATATACTGTTCCACCCCTTGGTTTTGAGTCTGTATCCAGTTGAGTTGGCTCGATCAATTAAATTTTCGAAGTCCAGCGAGTATATTTAGACAACTAGTATAGAGTGATCTTATAATGAATCTACTTAATATCTACTTGTTGTGTAAACTCAATTAAGCTCCGAGTTAACTTGTTAAATTACATATGAAGTCTGCATAGGCTAGTACCTTGAGGTATCTTTGAGCTCTTCTTAGTGTGTTGCTTGTACAATGTTGGAGTCCAACTTAGCCAGTTCAATTAATAAAGGGTCTTTGCCTTCTTTCGCTTCGTAGCAATCTATGAACCATCTCGCCTCTCGTCTTGGCATCCTCCAATGCAAGGGAAGTTTCAAGGTTCATCTAACTAGTTTAGCAAGGTGTGGTGCTATGATTCCTTTGTTCTTCGTTAGGCATTTAGCAGTGAACTCTTGTGCTGCGTCTAAGATACATTCTCCTTCCAAAGCATCGTAAGAAGCTTCATATAAACTCAACATTCCGTTAGTGTCATCAGAGATGTATGCCTTAAAGCCACCACCCTTGTCATCTTTGAAGTTGTTGAATACATCTAGTTCTCTCAAAAAGTCTTTAGTTATTTAAACAAAAAGGAGATCTAGAGAGAGAGAGAGAGGGAGAGAGAGATTCATTTTACCTTGGGATACCTCATAGCCATACTGTCGAAGGAGCCTGAAGTTCAGCGATGTGCTATATGGATCCTCCTCGAACCATACATTGATGTCGTTGATAGACAATATGGTCTCTATGGATTTTTTATCTCATCCTCAAAATGGTACCCTAATCCTAGCCTTTGTATCAATAAGCTCTAGCCGAGCTATGGGCTCCAGTGCTTCATCAAACCAGCGTCTCACAATCCATCTTAAACTTCTCGGCATGTTCTACAAATCTCTTAGATTATCATAGTTACCAAATAATCACTTGTTAAGGATTGCAAAAAATCATGATTCCAAATGCTTGGTTTGTAGTTTGCCGATCTCCTTAGAATTGTTGGATCTTGAATGCGAGAACTAGCATTGGATGTAACTTTTGAAGTCTTAGGTGTTGTGCACGATGTCCACCGTGGGACATGGTGTCCAAGAGACGTGTTTTGAAGAGAAAGGTAAGAGTGCAAAAGAGAGATGAAGAGCCATGGTGACAAGTGCTGCAACCATGGTCGCAATATAAAGCTAACATGT
The DNA here is from genome assembly GCA_031762675.1 of Pachysandra terminalis. NCBI lineage: Eukaryota > Viridiplantae > Streptophyta > Magnoliopsida > Buxales > Buxaceae > Pachysandra > Pachysandra terminalis. The sequence goes on along the minus strand of JAUPMG010283618.1, from coordinate 3,125 downwards.
TGTTGATTGACATGGGAAGAGGCTGACTTACGTACTGCTACCTAATTCTTTTTCTAATAGTCCAACCAGGTTTCCATTTTGGGTCAATTTGCATATTAATTAAGGGAGATAGAGAGAGAGAGAGAAAGAGTTAGGGTTGCTATGATAAAAGAATCAGAATGTTAGGAACAATTAATAAAGAAGAAACATATACATAAGATGAACAATGTTGAGATGAGGATATTGAGATGAATGTGTGAAAATATTATGAAAGACAAGGTGAGAAATGAATATATTCGAGAGTGTTTAGGTATGAGCTGAATAGAGAATAAGATACAGAAAAGTAGGTTAAAATGATTTAGATACATATAGCGAAGACCTTGTGAAGCAATTGTGCTTAATTTTATAGAAAAAAAAAAAATAATAGACAATCCCATTGCGTCCATCATTATAGATAGATCAAATATGGCGATCTCATTGGATTATTACCACAGACGTGCAACTTTGATCAACCATAAATTAAATACAACGTGATAGAAACTATTTACGCCCAAGTTAAATCTAACGACAACAGGTGGTGGAAGCAAGTTTGTAAACTCAGGCATTTTTATATCGAGGATTAGGTTTGGTGGTGGAGAATGGTGAATCCATATCACTCTACCTCTATTTGGATCCGGAAAGAGACCAGAGTTTTGAATTAGATGAGATCCCTTGTTTCGTTTAATATTTCTGAAGTCGCTGATCTTATTGATTGGTCAGAGAGCTCTTGGAATGTACCTTTGCTCAAGAGATTTGGCCTAATTACATATTGGGGTTGTAAACGAGCCGAGCCGAGTCGAGCTTTGCCCAGCTCAGCTCGAGCTCGTAAAATCTAGACAAGGCTCGGGCTTGGCTCAAGCGCGGTAAAAAATTTCTGGCTCAGGCTCGGCTCAGGCTCGCTATTTTTTCAAGGTTCAGGCTCGGCTCGCAAAAGCTCGACTCGGCTCGCAAAAGCTCGACTCGTGAAAAGCTCGGCTCAACTAGTGAAAGCTCGGCTCGTAAAAACTCGGCTCCTTAAAAGTATGGGAAAAAAAACAATTCAGCAATAATTCTTTTTTTTTTGGTGAATTCATCACTAATTCAATTAAATTAATTAGGGTTTTTTAATTACTCTGACTTAAGCAAGTGTGAGAACCCGAAAAATTTTAAAAATTTAGGTGAGGGCAATTCAGTAATTTTCTCGTCTCGAAAAGGTCGTGAGTACAGTTAGCTAAAATGCCGTTGATGTGAAAATTTTTCGATAAATGCTTATAAGCCAAATGAGATGAGAAATATGATTAAGAAATTAATTGTGTGACTTGGTAACACCTGAAAGGTGTATTACCAATGTGGACTGAAGTAGAAACACTTAGCTTCTTAAGGAATCTAGCAACACCCCCAAAGGGGTCTTGCCTTGTTATACCATAGCAAAGCCAAGAGAAGACTTTTTCCTTAAAGAAAACCCAAAGAGACAATTCATCTCTTTCATCAGTCCTTTGGATTAGGGTTTGAGTAAAAGCCAAAAGAGAGAGGGAAAATGGAGATCGAAGGAGAAGAAAGCAAAGGAGAAGAGGAAGAGGGTATGGTTGCTTGTGGAGTGAGGAAAAGGCATTGATGCCTTGAAGAAATTGAAGAAAGAACTGAAGAGGAAACTTGCTAGAGAGAGAGGAATCCATCCAAAGAGAAATTTCTACAGAATCAGGTCAATAAAGATGCTATTGTAAGAGAAGTTCAGTTTTTGTTATGGTTTTGTGATTAATGCATGTATATTTGAAAAACAGAATCATGCATGGGTTAAAAATCTTAGGATTTAAGTGCATGTGCTATTTGTTGAGAAATTAGGTCATTTAACATGTGTTAGAAAGGCTTGAGAATGAGTGATGACAGTGTGGATGAAGGGATGAAAGAAATGCAGGAGAAAGGGTTAAAAACCCCTGAACTGGGCAAATTTTGCCTAGGTCGATCGATCGCGATTGTCGATCGATCGCTAATTGCGATCGAGCGACAATCTAAATTTTTGTGGTTGTGGGTTATTGAATGCCCAGATTTTTGTGTTTATGATGGACTTGGCAAATGAGCATATTATGTAAATAACAAATAGAACTGCTTGAAATTTTCTTGAGGATGAAATACATGTGTTTAACATAAAGAAATTAGTGAACTGTTAGCTTGAGAAATTCCTATTCATTAACTACTATTCACAGTCTAATATACATACGTGTACATAGCCTATACTCATGCTCATAAAGACTGAAATTGTGGACACGTGATTGGGAAACCATGCTGAGTTGTTTAGAAATATGAGTTGGGGTTAGAAAAACCCAAACCGTTAGATGCTTGTGTAAGCACCACCAGTTGGTGAAAATTTATTTCGCTATGATTATTATTGATACATTAAGACGATGAAAACTAAAGATGATTAGATTGTATTGAATATTAGGGTTGTGCTTAGATGGGGATTTCTGAGAGATCATGCGAAATGGAGGATGTATGAAAGAGTGAGACTAGTGCTCGAGATTGTATTAGAAAGATTGTGACGGATCTAAAAGGGGAAATCGCTAGTAGTGATTCAGTTAGGTTGATGAGTACACCGATATAGACTCAGTACTCAATTTAGGGATGTGTTCCCTAGACGTGATTAGTGACACGTCGTAGTACATATATACATAGATTAGGTGCTTGGTATCCGTGGTAAGTTCCCTATTAGTGGAACTAGAATTGGTAGCTTGATGATCTGAGTGTATTTATCATCTTGTATTGATTAGAAGAGACATGTATACAGTAGTTATTGATGTGTATAAAGTGTCGTACGTTGAACTCTCTATATTTATAAATGAGTAGAGAGAATCGGCAAACCATGAAGAGTTAGTGGAAAAAAAAAGGGGGAAACTGTAACTATATTACTCGATTCACAGTGAACTAAAAGAGAATGAAAGTGAATTGATCAAACGAACGCTTCAGAAGCAAAGGCATCGAATATGCCGCCTATGACTTGTCTTCCAACTAATGAGTCTGGATTTATTATGGTGTGACCAAGGCTATAGAGTAAGGCCTTGGGAAGCACGTGATCGATATTGGCCGTACAGATTGTGGTGTGATCAAGGCAATAGAGTAAGCCCTTGAGAAAC
>JAUPMG010283608.1:0-18161 GCA_031762675.1 Pachysandra terminalis | reverse complement strand
TATATATATATATATATAGGCATAAATAGAAGTTACTTAAGTGACTAATCTAGTGTACCCCATCCCGCCCTCCCTCCCCTCCTCCTTCCCTCCCCCCTCCCGTCCCGCCAGCCAGTAGTGTGTCAGTTTGAGGATGTCTTTCAGGACATACCGAGATTGCTTCCAAGGAAGATTGAGTTCTATACAGACTTGGTGTCGGGTGCCACGCACATTGCTTTACCTACCCACCGCATGACATCTGCAGAACTAAGGGAATTAAAGGTTCATTTGGATGAGTTGCTTAGCTTGGGCTTCATCAGACCTAGTTCATCTCCTTGGAGGGCACAAGTCCTATTTGTGAAGAATGACGGTTCGCTAAGGCTTTGTATTAACTATCGTCAATTGAACCAGGTTATGATGAAGAACAACTACCCTCTACCTAGAATAGAAGACTTGTTCGACCAGATGAAGGGAGCAAGGTACTTCTCGAAGATAGATCTTCGAGAGGGATATCATCAGTTGAGAATGGAGGCGGATGTCTCGAAGACTGCATTCAAAATGAGGTATGGGCACTATCAAGTTGTGGTGATGCCCTTCGGTTTGACTAATGCACCAGCAGCTTTCATGGACCTGATGCATCGTGTATTCCGACCTTACTTGGATCACTTTTTGGTGGTGTTTGTAGATGACATACTAATCTACTCCAAGACGAAGGAAGATCCTGAGGAACACCTCAGAATTACATTACAGGCTTTTGAAGATCACCAATTGTATGCAAAATTTGAGAAGTGTGACTTTCGGAAGGAGGAGGTGAAATTTTTAGGGCACGTGGTGTCCAGGGATGGAGTGTGTGCAGATCCTTCCAAGGTATAAGTCGTGCTAAAATGGGAAAAACCCAAGAATGTTACAGAAGTGAGGAGTTTCCTATGATTGGCAGGCTACGACAAAAGATTTATAGAGGGTTTTTCTCGGATAGCCACTCCACTAACGAAACTAACCCATAAAGAGGTGAAGTATGAATAGAGTGAGGAATGTGAGAACGCTTTCAAGGAACTCAAGGATAAGTTAACCACAACACCAGTGTTCACTATTCCTAGGAGTGGGGTGACGTTTGAAATATTCACTGATGCGTCTCTTCTGGGGTTGAGATGTGTTTTCATGCAGAAAGGCAAAGTAGTAGCATACGCATCTAGATAGCTGAAGACCCTGAGCAGAATTATCCGACTCATGACCTGGAATTGGCTGCAGTTGTGTTTTCCCTAAAGATCTGGAGACACTACCTTTATGGGGATACTTTTGATGTGTTTTTAGACCACAAGATTCTGAAGTACCTGTTCTCACAGACGGAGCTGAACATGAGACAAAGGAAATAGATGGAGTTGGTGAATGACTACAACTTCTCGTTGCAGTATCATCCTGGAAAGGCAAATGTTGTGACAGATGCCTTAAGCACGAAACCGAGGATCTTGGTAGCTCATCTCCTAGTGCAGGAGTGGATGTCGTTGGAGGCTCTAGAAGATCTTGTGGAAACAAAGGGACCAAGGGCCAGATTTTACAATATGATGTTCAGGCCGACTTTGAGGGACAAAATCAGAGAAGGGCAAAAGGGAGATGACTGGTTGCAAGCTTTGTCAGTGGATGACAAGAAGGCAGATTAGATTCTAGAGGATGATGGCAGATTCAAAGGCAAGCTTTGTGTACCAGATGATGGGCTGAAGAAGGATATTTTAGAAGAGGCACACAGTTCGGGATATTCCATCCACCCAAGGAGTACAAAGATGTGCAAGGATCTACCAAGATACTACTGGTGGAAGAAGATGAGGTATATTACTTGATATGTGGCCATATGTAAGATCTATCAACAGGTGAAGGCAGAACACCAGAAGCCAATAGGTACCTTACAACCTTTACATGTAGCAGAGTTCAAATCAATGGATTTCATTACGAGCTTGCAGAAGACTCATATCAGCCACAACACTATCTGGGTGATAGTGGATCCATTGATCAAATCGGCTCAATTTCTACCCATTCGTACGACTACGACAATGGATGAATTAGCTAGATTGTACATGAGGGAGATAGCAAGACTTCATGGACTGCCAATCTTGATTGTATCAGATCAAGATTCTTGATTTACTTTGAGATTTCGGATGATTTTTCAGAAGGCAATAGGCACTTGCCTTAATTTCAGCACAGCATTTCACCCGCAGACAGAGAGGGTTAACTAGATGTTTGAGGACGTGTGTGCTAGATTTTAAGGGGAGTTGGGATGACCATTTGCCATTGCTGGAGTTTTCTTATAAAACAATATCAAACGAGTATAAGGATGGCACCCTTTGAAGACTTTATGGGAGACCTTGCAAATCAACGTTATGTTGGAGTGAGACGGGAGAGAGTTCAATGATGGGACCAGAGATCGTCATGGAGATCACAGAGAAGATCAAGCTGATTAGAGAGCGGTTGCGTGTAACCCAAAGTCGCCAAAAGAGCTATATTGATGTGAGGAGGAAGCTTGAGATTGATGTGGGTGGGTGGGTGTTCCTAAAGATTTCTCCGATGAAGGGATTGTTGAGGTTTGAGAAGAGGGTAAATTTGCACCCAGGTTGATCGGGCCATTTCAGATTTTGGGGAGAGTAGGAGATTTTGTTTACCAGCTAGATCTACCGTCGGACTTATCACTAGTGCATGGTGTGTTTCATGTATCGATACTTCAGAAATATGAACCCGATCCATCGAATGTAATCTTAACAGACGGTTCAGATCAGAGAGAACTCTTCATACGAGGAGCAACCTGTTCAGATACTAGACCGGAAGGAGCAAGTCCTTAGAAATAAAGTGATTCCTATGCTTAAGAATCTGTGAAGTCATCATGGAGACTCGAAGGCTACCTGGGAGTTAGGGGCCATCAGACAAAGATATCCACACCTCTTCTCCGACTAGGAATGTTGAATTTCAAGCACGAAATTCTTTTTAGGGTAGATTATAACATTTAGAAATTTATTTTGGGTGATTTTGTTATTTTTATCAAGTTTAGGGGTTTTTGTGAAATATTTTAAGTTGTTTCTAATTGGATGAAGTGCATAGAAGAGTGATTATGCACCTACACCCAATCAATCCCTATTATCTTTGAGACTTTAGGAGATGAAGGGTTAGGATTTACTCTTAGGGTAGCTATTTCCTCTAAGCCTAATTTAATAATGTTTTCAAACTACATAGAATGTGCAAACGTGGTTAACATTGAGGGCGAAGAACCATTCATGTGAAACCTTGGAGCAAAGCAAGCAAAACTGATTTTTGCTAGAATTTATAAAGATCTGAAGAGGAGAAGGTTCTATATCCATTCTTTTCAAGATCAAGGTAAGTAGGGATGGTCATGGTGTTTTCTATGGCAGTCTTAGGGTTTTGATATCCTTGTTTGTGTTTTAGCTCATGATTTTCGTAGGTTTGCTTGCTCTTTTGATCTGAAGAATGTTTAAATGGATCTTATGATGATACTAGCATGTTTGTAAAACTTTTATGATGAACGTATTAAGAAATCCATAATTTTAATTAGTATTATGTATTTGTGCTCGCTATGGTGTGGAAATGTGTGTAAATATTCGTGGGGTGTAGTGGTGATACCACGGGAGAGGTTTGGTTGTGTTTGGAATGGGAGAGAAGGGTGAAAACCTCTCAAATTTCTGGAAATCACATACTGTTGACAAACCGAGAAACCTGTCAAAACTCTTGTGTGTCACAAGGATTCTCTGGAAAACTTACCGATGGGTACGGTCCACCAATAGGGGTCCACCGACGGATTTATGGAGACCTCAAATTCTCTAGAAAAGGTGCCGACAGCCCGACACCATCGGTCAACCGATGGGGTCTACCAACAGCCTTCGGCAAACCAATGCTTGTTTAGTTTGGTCACTGTTTTATGTTTTATTTATTATTTGATTTAGGTATTAAGGGTATGCACATAATGTAAATAACTGATCCACTTGACATATTTTATCTTGTTAAGGAATTATTATGAGGTATAATGATGAGTTCAATATGAAGCACGATTAGATTGATAAGTCTAGTGACAGAGAATCCTAAGTATGAAAAGTCCTAAGATAAAGACTAATGAATGATAATGTGAGTTATGTGAAGTCCAAAGAATAATGTGTATGAGAATGAGAATAATAAAGGGGTGAGGGTTGAGCTAACCCAATATCCCCAATGTGAGATGAACTGAATTAAGAGTATTGTTAGAATTTATACTTTAGTGATGTAGTTCATGTGGGAGGTTCTGTGTGATGCCTTGGATTCGATCCTGTGACCAAAAATAGCAAGGGACTACACCCCATGGGTTGAGATACCCTAAAACAGCGATGCGCACATAGAATACCTGAAAGCTCACATTCTCGGTAGATAAGGAGTACTGTGTGCCTGATCCCTTACTGAACGAGCAGGAGTACTGTATGAATGATCCATGGAGCTGGTGGGTCTAGCGTGAATATACACTGTGCAAATGCCAAACAGCATGCATCCTGCATTTGTGTGATTGTGATTGCCATTATAATTGCTTATGTTTATTGCTTGCCATTCATGTCATTGCATCCTAAATGAATCATCCAACCTTTGCAAATCATATTCATGCATAGCATTCATAACTGATTTATATTATTACTTTTATGTGTGTAGATCAAGATCCTAACACATCTATAGGGGATTCCATAATGATACTTACGAGCTTTGAGCTCACCCTCTTTAACATTTTGCAGGATATCAGCAAGGATAGGAGATGAGCAAAACCAAGAGTAGTTTGGGATTTCTATTATGTTTATAGACTTGATGAGTACTATTATTTCTTTCATTAAGTTTCATGGGTTGTAATAGCACTGTGGGAGATTGAATCTTTTGAATTTCATTTCTTTTACCATCCTCGTGGGAGGATGATACTACCACTTGACTATGGATATGGTATATTCTTTTACCTTTCATGGGATGGGTTTAAATGATTTAATTGCTTCTGCTTTGATTTCATTTATGAGGTTATATGTTTAATGATTTGGCATGGATACCCACCCCTTGGTGGGGTGAGAGTTCCATCCACGGGTCCTTGGGCACCTAGGGGAGTGTACCCTGGATCTAGGGTATGACACTACTACTATTACTATCACTGTCACTGTCACTATTACTACTATTATTATTTTTTGTATTGCAACTTAGGTTCAACCTTAGGTAGAATAAACTCATGTTTTAAAGAAATTTTTCCAATCTAAAAACTCCACCACTCGTATTCGTATGGTGCTGTTTAGAAAATTCGAGCAGGCTATATTGTTCCTGAGGCCCACCATCAAAATATACATAGACTCTGTGTGCATGTAGAGAGAGGGGGGTACTGGGGAAAGAAGGAACCTTGAACGCTCAGATAGCATACTATATAAAACCCAGAACTGCCCTCCACGTTTCTAACTAATGCAAAATCTATATTGATCCTAACAAGTTATACCTGCATAACAGACAGTGCTAGGTAATTTAAGATGGCAAAGCCCAGAACAACCCCCATCTAACAAATGCAAAATCAATTTTAAGCCTAACAAGTTATACCTGCATGAGAGGCAGCACTCAGTATTCCGTCCCTTTGGCTGAAGATTAAAAACACGCTGACCATATTCAATGCAATGTAAACTCAGCAACGCACAAAGCCTGGCAAGTTTTGATCATGCTGAGAGCCTCTATTTCTCTCTCATCCTTTTTTCCGATGACAGGTCAAAATCACCTGCACCATAAATTAATCCATGAACAACATCATTCTGCATAGGTAAAACCTGCAGCACTAATACAAAATTATAGAAATTGTAACAACAAATATAATAATCAGTTTAGTATTCCTATGCTTGAAAAGACAATAAAATGTAGTAAACTGAAAAACAAAAAAGAACAGTTGCTTTTGTCATTCTAAAAATTGTGGGAGATTTGATGAGATTTACATGACACTATATAACTTTTTTTTCCTTCTTGATCTACACAACTTTGTCTGGATATATTTGGCAGAACAAGTAAGACCTCACTGAATACTTATGGAGTTAATGCATGCGAAGTCCTGGTCTCTCATCCTGCTGCTCCTCACTGCACACACAATAATTATTGACCCAGATGGATCAAATAGGGAAGTGGCTCCCAACCCATCAGAACTCACCCAAAAACCAGATGACTCAGATGAACATATATGCACTATATGTTGACATTATTGGTCAACCCAGATCAACCAACCATACTGATCCAGCTAAGCCCCTTTTCCCCATAATGTGTTTTAAAACGCTAAGATGTGAGGCAAGGCATTTCACTTGCCCAAAGCATGTGGCGTAAGCCTCAAGGCTTGAGGCATAAGCCTCACTAGCACACCTTTTGTAGATAAATAAATAATAAATTATTTATATATACATATACAATTAAATAACAATTGATATTCATCTAATGATAAGTGATTAAAATTAACAATTAAAATTAAATTAGTAGTGTTTTTTTACTTAATAAGGTAGGATAGAGTCAATATGTAGTTAAGACCATGATTTTATTTACAAAAAAATAGTATTCAATCAATTTTATTAAAACTGAGAATATATCAGCCAAACTACTGAGGCTAAGCCTTATGTCTTGAGGTGTACGCCTCGCTTACACCTCATGTGAGGCATACGCTTTTTTTACGTCTCATGAGCAAGGTGCACCTCAATGCTGTGCCTTGAGGCGTTTTTGTAATGCCACGCCTTGAGGCGCGCCTCGAAGCTTACGCCTCAAATGCTTTTGAAAACACCGCCCCATATGACTTCCATTCTGTGTTACCTAGACATGGCAATTTTTAAGATCCAAGAGATAGAGACACTTTGACACAACACAAGGCAATCCATGACATGTGATGACACCTCTTAACATTGTGTCAAGGGCATGTCATGATGATGTCATCATTTGCCACAACACTTGGCACATCTTTGAGACACTGTAGAAAACTATTGGACACAGTGAAAAAATATTTTAAGGGTTCCAAAGTTGTATCGAACTATCAAACACCCTTCTTAGGTTATTACCATTGACTGTACCACATGATGTATTTCACATCTTGTGACATAAGAACTTATGTAGCAACAGAGTGATATCCTAGTTTCTAAGTTAGAATCATTAAAAAGGACCATAAATGTCAAATCATACAAGTAATGTAGCTCATATTTAGCTAGGATGCATACACCTCATTTATATTTTCTTCTGAATTATATACGTATTTGTTTTTTAAATATCCATGTTTTTAGTTGCCAGGATTTTCATATATTGACTTGTTGGACACCCACACGATAGGTTTCGTCTTCCCTAATTACATAATAAAGCTTGTAACACTCAATAGTAAGGCCAATAAACTTGAGTATCAGGCATGCGTTTAAGCCACCAAACTCAACTTAGTGCTGTCCAATTAATTCTACTTCAATAGATTCGAAACCAAAGTCTCAATGTAATAAAAAAATTCAAGAATTCGGTCAAAGTTTCATAACTTCGGAATCAATTCGACGAAGATGTAGTCTTTAGTACAAAAAATACAAAACCTTAGTTAAAGCCATGGAATAAGTTCAAACAAACTTTGAAAGCCTACTCTACTTATTTCAGACTTAGTTTGTCTCCATTTTTGTCATACGTTTTTCAACTTCCAACCTAATTTTTGACTAAAATGATATTTGAATCTCTCATGGGAGAAGCCCCAACTTATCTTTTGACCAAGATCCAAGGAAGGTAGTTTCCTCCCAATTGAGAAAACTTCCAAAGATCTTTTCTTTGGACTTCTCTTTGAAGAATTATGCATGGAATGATGTTACTATGTAAATGCATCTACATGATCATCTACTGATGTATTTTCACAAGGATCTTTTGTTTACTTTTAGTATTTTTGGTAAATATTTATGAGAATTGAAAAAACCAAAGTTTCCAAAATTTTGCACCTAAACTTATGTGTTTTAGTTTTTACGATCAAAATTTAAATCATCAAATATAACAAATATATTAACTAAATAATACATTTTTAATGGCACTAAATTATAATTTAAATTAAATATATCTTTTTAATAATTACAAATAGTTTTCAATTTAAAAACAAAAAGTAAAACTTGAATCGATAATATAAATGCATGTTCTTATCTATCTAATTAGAAGATCGATAGAATCTCAACTAAAGGTTAAAAAAAATGATGTCGTGTGACTAATAATTAAATGATATAACCTTCCAAAGCTAGATGTCATACCTTTATTTTCTACCCTAGTTAGAGCAACATTTTAGCAGTGCTATCCTAATGTGCCTAGTTGTAAGTCAACAACAATGACAATAGTAATGCCTTATACAAACAATAATACCTCTATGAGTCTCAACCCTTTATAGGTATAATGAGGGAGATCACCAAGTTGGGTTGTAATCATAGGTGGATATGATTTGGTGGTTTGAGGTTATTATGCAGTAGCTTTCATTTCAGTGACTGTACCATCTTATGAGCATGATGATATTATGTGTTTACATAAAAATTTTGAGCGTGACTCCTGTTCTTTATTATGTATTTATGTATAAATTGGACATTCAGAGCTTTAGACTTCTACAACAATACATGTCACTTTGTTTACATAAATATTTGTTTTTTGTTATATAATGAATTCTAGGTTTTGTTTCATTATTATTTTATGAAATCAAAAGGTTTCGTGCAAAAAAGACATCTTTGCCATCTACCTTCATACATGGTTTGCAATGTCGGCGACATGGGGCGAAATGTCGCCGACAGTTTCCCCCTCAGCGACACGAAATCTGGGGGTAAATCCCCAGATTTCGTTTTTCCCCCACGTCGAGCAACATGTCAGCGACATAGGGGAAAAAATTCAAAAATTTTGAAAAATTTCCCCATTCTCTCGACATGGGTGACATGGAAGAAATCTTTTGAAAAAATTAAATAAATATTGTATGTTCATAATATTATGATGTATTTAGACACTAATAAGGGTTGTTTAAAACTTGGGGGGGAGGGGGGGGGGGGGAACCCATAAAAAACCCCAGATTTCCCAATCATTTCTCCCAGATTTTCCTTTTTCCCTCATGGATATAGCACTTGATTTCTAGTTTTATGTATCTTTTAGTTTGACTTACATTCATTTTTAGTTTGGCTTAATTACATATAGCATCATTTTTACAGCTTACAGACCCGACAACGTGTATGTTAACCCCCCAAGTAATGATTATTAATGTGTAGGCATTTGTTTTTGTATTTTTTTGATGTATTTGGATGCATTTAGGTTTTAATTAGATATGCTTAAAGTTTAGGGCAAAAAATCCATCTAAAACCCACGGTTTCCTCACATTTCCCCTCTTTCCCTCCATGTTTTTATTTTTATTTTTTTTTATCAATAACGAAGATTATATAAATAGAGAAGAATGTACAGAAAAAAGAAAGTAATCAGTTCCCTAAGACAGAGAACCAAGTACGCAGAAAAAAAAAAAGAGTACATGAAGTAACCCAAAAAAAACAACAGTAAAAGGACTACATCTCAATAATGGTCTCCCAGCATCTGACAAGGTCCAAATAAGTCATGTTATGAAATTCAGGAAGAGCCCTACACCAATCAGCCATAGAACCCACAATCAAGTCAATGATATGATTCGGACTCCTCCAAGAGTTCTCAAAAATCGTCTTGTTTCGCTCATTCCATAGATGCCATAAAATGCAGAAAAACAGCACCTTGAAGATACTCCGTCCCTTCTTACCCGAGGTAGAAAAGTTCCACTGATCAAAAAGATCTCTCATATGTCTCGGAGGGGCCCAAGACAAACCTGCATTCTTGACAAAGAAATCCCAAACCTTAGCAGCACAAGTACGAGAAAGAAAGAGATGGTCAACGGATTCTTCATTACGCATGCACATCACACAAACCTGAGGGGACAAAGCCATGTATTTTCTTCTCCTTTGAAGATTATCTGTGGTGTTAATACGATTAAGAAGGACAGTCCACACAAAGGCTTTATCTTTGAGTGGGACTTTAGAACCCCAAAGACAAGAAGTGGAAGATGGATACAGAAGATTAGGACTAATAAGTCAGATAGAGCCAAAAAAGGATTTACTGGAGAAACTGCCACTGGGATCCAAACGCCAAACACGGGTATCGAGGGAGGACTCATCAATAATCGCATTTTTAAGGAGATCAAAGAGATTGCCTAGTTCTTCCACCTCCACCAATCTAGGAACCCGACGGAGAGGAAGATTCCAAGAGAAACCTGAAGGAGACCAACTCAAGACATCAGCAACTTGTGAATCCTGACAACAAACTAAACGGAAGACTCTAGGAAAGCAGGTCCAATGAATTCTCTCTCCACCAGACATCAGTCCAAAAATGAATAGACGAACCTGAGCCCACAGAAAATTTAACCTTATTGGAGAACACAGGGAAAAGAGAGGTAATATTCTTCCAAGCACTAGTCGATTTAATATTAGCCCTAGGGTTGACGTCCCACCCATTAGAGTGAACACCAAATTTGCTTGCAATGACGGAACGCCACAGAGCCTTCTTCTCAGTGCAAAATCTCCATAACCATTTGCCCAGAAAAGCTTTATTCTGTAAGTAAAGATTGCCCAGATTTAGCCCACCTTTCTCCCTATCCTTACACACATCAGCCCATTTCACTAGATGATCTTTTTTAGCCCCACCACCCTCCCAAAGGAAATCTCTCTGAAGTGTCTCCGTCCTATTAATCACAGACTTAGGCACTTGAAACAGAGACATATAATACGAAGGAAGGCATCCTAAAGACGCTTGAATCAATATTATGCGACCACCAAAAGACAAATAATTACGCTTCCACGACGCCAGCCTTTTCTCCATTTTTCAATAACCGGTGATCAAAATTGAATACTTTATGATTCCCGTTCAGGGGCATACCCAAATAATTCATCGACCATTTCCCCACCCCACATCCCATAACCGCATAACACTCCTGAAGATAGGACTCCTCCACATTAATACCATTCAAACTACTTTTCTCCAGATTCACATTCAACCCCGAGACCATTTCAAAGCATTTAAGAATGCATTTGGTCCAGAAGGCATTAGCTTTTGTTGCTTCTAGAAAAATGATCGTATCATCCGCAAATTGCAAATGAGACACAGGAATATGATCTCTCCCAACTCTAACCTCCTGAATTCTGCCAATCTCCTCTGCTTTCCAAAGGAAACAACTCAACACGTCACTCACAAGGGTAAAAAGAATGGGGGGAAATAGGATCCCCCTGTCTAAGACGACGAGACGACGGGAAGAGGCCTACAATACCCCCATTAAGACAGAAGGAGAAATGGACATTACTAATGCAGTCCTTAATCCACCTGTACAATCGATCCGGAACCCTTTCCATCTCAGCATAGACTCAACGAAGTTCCACTCAACCTTTCGTATGCCTTTTCCAAGTCAACTTTCAAAACAATACCTTTTTCCTAGGAATTAATCCTCTTCAATACACTCATTCGCGACCAAAATGCTGTCTAGGATCTGTCTCCCTTTAATGAAGGCACTTTGATTACAAGACACCACTTCCCCAACCACGTCTTTCAGTCTATTCGCAAGAACTTTGGCAATAATCTTGTAGACGCTAGTCGTGAGACTGATGGGTCTAAAATCCTTAGTTCTCATAGCACCTTTAACTTTAGGGATCAATGCAAGGAACGTGCAATTGGTTGCTTTATTAATAATCTCACTCGAATGGAACTCCCTGAAAACCTTCAACAAATCGTCCTTGACAACATTCTAGCAATCCTGGAAGAAAGCCAAAGAAAACCCATCAGGACCCGGAGCTTTATTTCTATCAAGATCCCAAACCGCCTTCTTAATCTCCTCAATCTCAAAATCTCTAACTAACCATCCCACTCTACTCACCTCAATCTTAAGACTTTCCAACCTATCAAGGTCAAAAGACTAGTTCTGGTCCGAGGAATAGAGGTTGCTAAGAAAACCAGTAAGCTCCTTTTCAATACCATTAGGATCCTCCACAACACCCGAGTTAGTCATCAACACGGGAATCACATTCTTTTTGATTCTGAAGTTGGCCATTTTATGAAAGAACTTAGTGTATCCATCACCTTCTTTAATCCATTTGATTTTAGATTTTTGTCTCCAACAAATCTCCTCTTTCCTAAGGATCTCCTCTAATTCTGATTTCAAATTTCTCCTTAATCGAATCATCCCCATTCAGCCATAAAACCTCTTCATTCCTATCCAAGCTATCAATCATCTCCAAAATTTCCTTTTTTCTATCCGGGATCCATCCAAAAACCTCCTTATTCCATACACGAATCTTACCCTTAATCTCTTTAAGAACCCTCATAAACTTGAAACCTTCCCAACCCCCTAACACAGGCACATCCCTCCACCAAGATCTAATCATGTCCAAAAAGCTCGGATGACGAAGCCACATATTCTCGAATCTAAAAGGGGTGGGACCACCCAAGACAACCTTACCATTGTTCAACAAGAGAGGGGTGTGATCAGAAGTGGGTCTGGGCAACACCCTAAGGGTAGCATGAAGAAAATGAGATTCCCACCTAGAAGACACAAGGAGCCTATCCAATCTACAACATAAAAGCTTCTCCTGAAAGTTAGACCAAGTAAATAGCCCCCCTAACAAGGGGAAGTCAATCCCCATCAATAAAATAAGTGAACTCCTTCATACTCCTAGCAACTCTAATTCCCCCCCAACTTCTCATGGCAGAATCTAATAACGTTTAAGTCCCCATAAAGACACCAAGGAAGGTTCCAAAGAACGACCTTAAGTTCCTCCCAAAACAAACTTCTAATCCTAGGCTTATTAGGACCATAAATACCAGACATGACCCACTCAAAACCATCACCCACACAAATAAATCTGATTAAAAGGGTGAATCGACCTTTCCACGCATCAACTTTGTTAACGACATCAACGTCCCATATCATACAAATACCGCTCGATCTACTGACAGAAGGAACAAATTCCTAATCCTTATTTTTAACATCCCCAATTTGTCTGAGAATCTTTTTAGACATCACCTCCAATTTTGTTTCCTGAAGCACAAGGATATCGGGCCTAACCTTGCTATTTTACTCTTTAACAGCGCTTCTTTTTTCACTCCCTCCCAACCCTCTAATATTCCAACTAATGATCTTCATTGGGAAACTCTGATGTCCCTACCCACCCCCCGCCCTTTGGATTTCTTCCTCTGATACTGATAACAGTCCTGTGAGCTACTACCCTGCTTAAAGATTCCACCAACATCCACCTTGACCACTTCGGACCTGACCCTAAAAGCATTCACAACCTCAGCAATAGAAACTGATTCACCCTTAGAGTTCAAAGCCTGAACTTGACAATCATCGGCCATATTACCAATGCCCTCCCAAACATCACCCTCTCCACTAATTTTCATCGCACATTCCGTGCAAATCTCCAAGAATTTTGAATGTGAACAGACCTGGGCATTCTTTACACTAGAGCAACTTTAGGGATTAAGGAACCTGAAGGATTAGCACTGAGAAGAGGGCTCGAGTGTCCTTCCTGCAATCTCAGATTAGTGACACCAAGAGATGGGGAAACAATTAAAGGGCATCAATTAAATCAGCAGTAACTAAAGAGTTGAATACCTCAATGTTACTATTCTCGTATGCAGCTATCGATAAGTTGAGAAGAGATTAATTGGTCTCTAAGACAGTGCCAGCAGTGGGCTTAGGAGGAACACTGGAGTATGACTGCTCCTCAATAGCAAGAACACCACAAGGATCCTTCTGGGGAGAATAGATACCCGGCTCCATCCCATCAGGGATGGTACTCTAATGCTGTAGCAAAGGAATCTTGTTAGCCCTCCCAATCTCAATTCACGAGACCCTGTCATTAGACTCAGAAGTGGAGGAGAAAAGCTGCCTATGAGGAGCACCGCGTGCATCGCCCGGAAAAGAGAAAGAATCTGAACTCTTAGAGACAAACTCTCGAGAGTGTTGAGCGTCGATTTCGCAATAAATAACATTCAACTCATTAGACCAACATCCATCCATACAACTAATTAAAGAGGAAGCAGCAGAAAATTGACACAGATCAAACGCAGTGGACATACTAAGGCTTCTACTACTATCACCACTAACCTCCTTCAAATCCACAAACCCATATTCTACCAAAACTAGGAGAATCTCTAACCCCGTGAGGAAAAATCCCGTCGGCTGGCGTAGCCACAGAATCAGACCAATATTGCAGCGTGGAGGACACCTCTCTCTCACTCAAAGCCCCAACGTGCCCAGACGCCATTGTCGTTTCCAGCCTTTGGAGATCCTTTAGTCTTCTACTCAAAGCCTTCTCAACTCCAAGCCTGATTACCGCTTCTAAGTCAAAACTACTCCGAGAGCTTCCCAGAAGACCTTCCGTGGTGAAGGGGATAGAAGGAGAAGACGCTCTAACAACTTCCCAACCTCTTCTGCAATGAGAGGGATTATCTCAACCAGACAAAACAAATATATTATCCTGGGCCTCAACTAAAGAACCACCGACTACTAAAGAGGCCCAACATCCTCATAAAACCTAGAGTCCGTTGGGGCACGTCATTAGCGTCCATAGTATTAGGGCCTAATACACACGGCCCAATTCCCCCAGAGACATTAAAAGGCCCAAACCACGAAAGATGCATGGAAGAGAGAGAATTCTCCAAATTTAAATTTAAAGAAGCCCTGGGCCCACACGCATGATTCAGCTCCATGTTAGCCAAACCATCGGTTTACCCCGCCACGATACGTGCCAAAGACCGTACACCTTCTTCCTGGCTGTTTCCTTGAGAAAACACAAGTCCCTTGGCCGTCGGAATAATCGCCGGAATATCCACAAAAACCTCAAAGCAGCTAGACCATAGTGTTAGGAATCGGACTGGGACGATCCCCGAGTTGGTCCGATCCGGATATACAACACAAAAACGTCAACTCGGTCCAATCCCGAGATGGATCGGACCGAGTTGAGGTTTTTTTTTTTTAATTAAATTTAGATTGTCCGTCTCGGCCGATCCCGATCCCATTTCCGAGTTCAAACACTATGAGCTAGACCCATCCCACAAAACAATAATCTAGGGATTCTTCTAACCAAAACTTCTCTAACCCAAATATCCACTTTCCCCAAACCATTTTTGCACACAGAGATGTTCCCAACATCTTTCAGACCTCCGAACAGATCCCCCAGAGTCTTAAAACACTCCACGGCCATCAAATGAGCCGGCACCCCATCCAAGACCATCCAAATCCCTTCAGGCTTCATCGGACCCAAGCTAGCTCCTTCCCCCAACGACCATCTGGAAACAGACACCACCGACTCTGACTCGCAAATAACAGATTTCAACGTTAATACCATTTTGGCATCTACCTCAGACTTCACAAAAAGGACAGCTTTAAAGTCATTGATTCCCACAGGATTTTCAAAAACAAGCTCTGGACAGGTCTCTTTCTAAAGAATCTCAATCGATTTCCAGTTGATAATTCTTTTTGAAGATTGACAGCAAATCGCAACAGCCCATTTAGTATCATTGGGGCAAATCGCAACAACGAGGGACCAACCAAAGTTATCAATCCTACCTAAGACCTGATTGGAATTCCAAAAATCATATTTCACATTTGCGATTCTAACAGCGTCAGGGATAACTTCCCGACCACGAAGGTCTCTGCGGACAGTCTCGCGAACATCAACTTCTGAAGGAGCAACCGCATAGACCGACTGTATCAAATCCCTAAAGTACGACCATCCACTTCTACCAGAAGCTTTAGGAAAGAAAAATGAACATTGCCTAGCATCTTTGGCGTAAGCCGACAGCTTCATGAAAGCGCCGCTGGCGTTTCTCCTTAGTTCCAAGATAAGCGCTCTTCTTGCAACCCTAGAAGACCCCAACACCCTATAGCCATCCTCTTTGAGGCAAAGCGCAACCAGTTTGCGTTTAAACCAATCCACTTCTTCGTTCCGTAGGATCAGCCAGGATGACAGAACACCACATTGTTCTGTAATTCTCAACCATCTGTCTTGTTTGTTTGTAAAACCTTCAACGCTAATCTCTTTCCCTTCCACACGATGACTCCGTCACACCGCTTATTTCCTCCATGTTGGCGACGTTTCCCTAGAGTCACCTGGCAACATCGACATGGCGAACCTTGCCTTCATAAACTTCCACAGATTTTATAAAACCTTTGATATACCACGAATTAATTCCACTTCCATAGCAGCCAAAGTCGAATTTATTTTTTTTTTATCAATAACGAAGAGCTTTTATTACAAGAGAAAGAGATACAGAAGAAACGGCAAAAAATTAAAAAGTTCCCCAAGGTGGGGAAGCCAGAAAACTGAAACAGAAAAAAAACAGCAGAAATAAAAGAGGGAACAAGCAAATGCAAGAGCAAATGCAACATCACAACCCATCTGCAACAGCAATCCCACTTCAGCCACTACTACATAGAACCATTGATTCCCAACATCTCGTGATGTCCATCTGTGACAGATCGTTGAACTCGAGAAGAATGGATACCCACGAAAATGTCATGCTCACAATAGAATCAATAAGCGCCTCCAGGATTCTACCCTTGTCCTCAAATATTCTTTTGTTTCTCTCTCCCCAAATACCCCACAAAACAGCTAAGAACACAACTATGTACAAAATTTGCCCCCATTTCCCAGGGGATGGGAACCACCACTGATCAAGAATTTCCCGAACATAAGGACCTACCCAATCAACCCCAGCCAAGCTAAGAAGAAATTCCCAGATCTTTCTTGCCTATCTGCAACCCACGAAAAGATGATCAACAGATTCCCCACACCACAAACACAAAGGGTAAACCTGAGGAGACAGAACCAAAAATAGTCTCCTCCTTTGCAACATGCCTGCAGTGTTAATACGATACAGAAAAGTGGACCAAGCAAAGGCTTTGACTTTGGGGGAGGACCCTGGCCCCCCACAGCAGAGAGGTAGAGAAGGGAGGCGGACTTGACCCAAAATCTGAAACCAGAATGGACCGGAAGGATTTTGTGGTGAAACAACCACTCAACTCCAGATTCCATATCCTAGAATCAAAGAGACTACCATCAAAAATCACATTTTTTAGGAGCACAAACAAAGAAGCCATCTAGTCAATATCTACCAACCTAGGATCCCGGTGGAAGGAGAAGATTCCAAGAAATACCCGAAACTAAGGATCTCGGAAACAAGGGACTCTTTGTTGACAGAAATACGAAGAGTCCAGGGGAACCTAGAAGCCAAGGTAGTTTCCTCCCACCAAAGATCTAACCAAAAATGAATAGAAGAACCTGACCTGACAGAAAATTTCACATACTTCCAGGAAATATGAAATAATCTAGATATTACCTTCCATGGACTGGCCGATCAGATATTAGCCTCATGATTCAGATTGCTTGCAATAATGGATCTCCACATGGCCTCTCACTCAACATTGAATCTCCAAAGCCACTTTCCCAAAAGATACTTGTTCCTACTTTGGAGGTTACCCAAATTAAGACCTCCATCTTCTTTAGTCATACACACATCTGCACACTTGAGTAAGTGATCTTTCTTTTTCCCTCCCTCCTCCTCCCAAAGAAAATCTCTCAGTAGCTTTTCAATCCTATCACTAACCGATTTAGGCATTTTGAAGATAGATATAAAATATGTTGGGAGGTTACCAAGAGAAAGCCTAAATCAATGCAATTCTTCCTCCCGAGGAAAGATAATTTCTCTTCCATGTACCCAATTGCTTTTCCATTTTTTTCACAATTGTACCCCTGTATGATTTCCATTTACTGACAACCCTAGGTACTTCATACGCCATTCACCCAACCCACACCCCAACTCACTCCACACTTCTTAAGCTTTTCCTCCACATTGATGCTGAATAAGCTACTCTTTTTCAAATTTACTTTAAGCCTTGAAATCATCTCAAAACATCTCATTTTTTTGTATCGATAACGAAAGAGTTTTATAAATAGAAGAGAATGTACAGAAACAAGAAAAAAGAAAGTAACCAGTTCCCCAAGAAAGGGAACTAGCCACAAAGAAAACAAAACCAAAAGCTAAAGCAAAGCTAAAGAGACCCATAAACCCAAACAAAAGCTACATCACAATAATAGTATCCCAGCATCTAATAAGATCAGAGGAAGAAATGTTCTGAAGCTCAG
>JAUPMG010283597.1:0-18161 GCA_031762675.1 Pachysandra terminalis | reverse complement strand
CAATAAGAACACTCCTAAAACCTAACCTTAGGTTCTAATAACTGGGTTGAAGACAAGATGATGAAAATGGGTTTAATTGGCTATGCAAAAATTATAATAAAATAAATAAGACTTGTCTAATTTGATGAACCGATGCGTGACGATATCACTGTCCTTGAAACTAAATTCGCCCCCTTTTGGATCGTATCAGCAGTGTATCGGGTCTAGCGGTTGGCCTCTAGGATTCAACAGTTTTTCCCTTCCGGTAGATTACACGGTCGTACCGGGCTAAGGACGAAGAAGATACTGCAGCACTTGACTAGAACTTCAAAAATAAAACTCAATTCTGCAATTGCAGAAATTGCAGAAATCTAATACCAGAAATCAAAGAAAGAGAAGAGAACTCAAATGTTTGAGTTGTGTGTTCAAACAAGGAGGAGGACCCCTCCTTTTATAGGCCACAAACTAGTTGTTTGGGCCTTTATGACCTAAACTGCTAGTCCATTAAAACCCAAAACGTTTTGGGCATTAAATGTCCAAAACGCCCCATTAATGCAAAAACTGTTTTTTTTTTTCTCTTATATACCTGTTTACGGTTTAAAAATTAAATATAATTTTTAATTTTGAATTTAAAAGTCAAAATTCCAACAAACTCCACTTCGAAGACTAAGAAATATTGGTACGTAGGAGAGCACATTATCGGAGACTACGAGAAAGATTAGTAGAAATTAAGCATCTTTATCCTAATCTACTTCAACCTTATCTCAATTGAATTTAGTGAGTCTTGGTTCATAAGCTTGATCAGGTGTTTATACAAAAAATCGTCTTAGTCCATGTGATTTTGTTGGATTTCATTCTAGAAAAAAAAAAAAAAAAATTTTGGAACCAATCATGCAAAAGAGTGGGTTTTTGCCTCTCGCTTTCATGCAAACTTTCAAATCAGTTTTCTGTCCTTATCAAGAGGGTTCTTTCAGAAACACTAACAAAATTAATTTCCCATAAAAGCTTAACTTCCACCATCCACTATATCTTACTATTCTATTCGGTCAAGCCCATAGTACAGAGGCTAGCTAATCCTGAATCAAATGCAAAATCACCTTACTCTAATACTTCATTCTTATTTATTTATTTATTTTTAACAGTATTGATCACGAGCTCCGCACCATCCGAGTATTTGGTGACTGCTAGGACCATAGTGTAAAGGATCGTCCAATCCCGAGTTGGATCGGACCCATCCGAGTATTTGGTGACTGCTAGAACCATAGTGTAAAGGATCGTCCGATCCCGAGTTGGATCGTCCAATCCAACTCGAGATCGGACCGGGACGATACCCGAGTCAGAACCGATCATTTAATGACACTAATTAACCTAATTCGGTCCGATCCCGATACGGATTGGGCGATTCAACTAGGAATCGGCGAGTCGGATCGGACGAGTTGGTCGTCCGATCCAATATTTTAAAACAAAAAGTTCAGTCTATTAGAGGCCGCCAAGTCAGTGCATGTTTTACCAAAAAAAAAAAAATGGAGAACTCTCCAGAAGAAAAGTAAGAGCGATTTGGGGGAGAGAGGGAGAGAGAGATTGAGACTTGAGCCTGCAACTTTTTCGGCATCAGAGCACGCGGCCGGCGGGAAAGACGACATGAAGGTACTTCCTCTTCTTCTTCTTCTTCTATTCTGGTTCTTCTTCTTTTTCTTCTATTCTGATTCTTCTGATTTTGAAATGGAAACCCTAAGATTAATATACTTTTATTATGATTTTTCTGAATCTCAAATGGAAACCCTAAGATTAAGATATTCTTCTTCTTCATAAATGGAAACCGAGCTATTTCTATATTTATTTTTTCTGATTTTTCTGTTTTTTTTTTTTTAAATTAACAAGTTATTCTAGGAATCAGCCGATCCAAAGTTGGATCGCCGATCCAACTCGGTATCGGACCGGGACGATCCCCGATCCGATACCGAGTTTAAACACTATGGCTAGGATCTACAATGATGAGGTATCATTGTCTTTTTTCGGATTGGTTATTATAGCTAGCATTGTAGTTGGTTTGGTCTTGTACATTTACATTCGCACATGTTGACGATGAAGATATCGGCAACAGAGGATGCTTTAGTAGGAGAGTTGGAGATAATTGTGATAGAGGATCATATTCAGTAGCAACCGCAAGCCTATATGATCGTCATAATAGATGTTTTGGACTCATTTCCATGAGATACATGTCCTACGGATGGAGATGTAGCATGTAACATATCTTGTTGTCTTGTATGCCGTGATAATTTTAGTGATGGGGAGAGTGTGGTTGTTCCTCCTTGTGATCACCTTTATCATTTTGATTGTTTGTGTGATGTTTTTATTTTTATAGCCCTCGTTGCCCTGATTGTAGATATATATTCAAGCAAATATATATCTACAATCAGGACATCGAGGATCGTAAAAAGTAAAAATATCACGCAAACAATCAAAATGGTAAAGGTGATCACAAAGAAGTTTAACTACACTCTCCCATCACTAAAATCTTTGAGGCATACACGATAACAAGTGATGCCAATGCTACGTCTTCATCGGTAGGATATGCATGTTGTGAGAATGAGTCTAGAACATCTAACTTGATCATCTGTCATAAAAATTTTCTACTCTCCTGCAGTAACCTCTTCCTCTCGATGATAGCTCTGTCGGCATCCTATGCGGATGTAGATGTATATGAGCAAACCGACTACCATGCTTGCTATGACGATCCATCCGATCCAAGATGGTGCTCCAGCCTCATCATCCTCATAGGACTTCTCAATCACCAAATATTCGTAATACAATGCAAAACTCATCATTACTGGTAAAAGAATAAAAAAATGCAATATTGGAGTATGATTGTTGCGTTTGATTTAGGGTTAGCTAGCCTGTACTGGACTTGGCCGAATAGAGTAGTAAGGTTTTTTGAGGCTGCTTCTTCTGGTAAAGAAGGAAAAAGACATGGTGGGGAAGCTTTAGCTTTTTTGGGTAAATTTTGTTAGAGCTAGCCTAGTAGTGTGTCTAAAAGAATTATTGCCGAATTTTCCTTTGATAGCGGTGAAAAATTGGTTTGATATTGAAAGCGATAGGCATTGGCCAGTTTTTTGCATGCAAATTGCATTTCTCCCGTTGTCTTGAGGTTGAAGAGTTGTTTCTTCTTCATTCGGCAGAATCTGTTTCGAATCCGATCCGTTTATAGGCCTAGTATAGATTCAACAAAGAGAATGCAATGTGGCTTGTTTACAGATATCACAAATCCTATAATCAAACACAGCTTTAGTATTCACAAATTCATATCCAAGGTTCGTGGTGTCGGTGTCGCTTGGCGTGTCGCCAGGTGACACTGGCGAAATGGGGAAAAAAGGGAAAATCGAGGGAAAATGAGGAAAACCATGATTTTTTGATGTTTTTTTTGCCCCAAAATTTAATCATGTCTAATTATGGCCTAAATGCATCCTAATACATCAAAAAAATGCAAAAACAATTGCCTACACATTAAAAGTCATTACTTGAGAGGAGTTAACTTACATGCTGTCAGGTCTGTAAGTTGTAAAAAAGATGTTATATGTAATTAAGCCAAACTAAAAGTAAATGTAAGTCATTTATATTTTTGTTCCTTATTGCAATGATTCAAATCTTGGAATAGTATATATATATATATATATTCCATCATGTATCTTCTCCTGCACAAGAATCGAGGTGGGTTTAAATCATCTTCAGCATGAAACTAAAGATTTCTTGTACAATCGAGTATGAAATTGTTATAGTCAACCCCACTTCGAAGACTAAGAAATATTGGTACGTAGAAGAGCACATTATTGGGAGACTATGAGAAAGATTAGTAGAAATTAAGCATCTTCATCCTAATCTAGTTCAACCTTATCTCAATTGAATTTAGCGAGTTTTGGTTCATAAGCTTGATCATGTTTTTATACAAAAAATCGTCTTAGTCCATGTGATTTTATTGGATTTCATTCTACCGAAAAAAAAAAAAATTGGAACCAATCAAGCTGCTAACATGATGAAACATTCCTCCTCAAGTCAATGTAACGCATAATTGCTCTTTACATGCAAAAGAGTGGGTTATTGCCTATCGCTTTCATGCAAACTGTCAAACAGTTTTCTGTCCTTATCAAATGAGGGTTCGTTTAGAAACACTTTAACTAACAAAATTTATTTTCCCACAAAATCTTAGCTTCCACTCTCCACTATACCTTACTATTCTATTAGGCCAAGTCCATAGTACAGGATAGCTAATCCTGAATCAAACGCAAAACAACGTTACTCTAATATTTCATTCTTATTTATTTTAAGCAGTATTGATCCTGAGTCTTTTATCGGATGGGCTATTGTAACTAGAATTGTAGTTGGTTTGGTCTTGTACATTTACATTTGCACATGTTGACGATGAAGATATCAATAACAGGAGGAGGCTTTAGTAGGAGAGTTGGAAATACCTGTTATAGAGGTTCATACTCAGCAGCAGCCGCAAGCCTATATGGTCGTCATAATAGATGTTTTGGACTCATTTTTACGAGACACATATCGTACTGATGAAAATGTAGCATGTGACATATCTTGTTGTCGTGTATGCATTAATGATTTTAGCGATGGAGAGAGTGTGCTTGTTCCTCCTTGTGATCACCTTTACTATTTTGATTGTTTGTGTGATGTTTTTATTTTTATAGTCCTCGTTGTCCTGATTGTAGATATATATTTTAAGCAAATATATATCTACAATCAGGACATCGAGGGCCGTAAAAAGTAAAAATATTACACAAACAATCAGGATGGTGAATGTAACCACAAGGAGGTTCAACTACGCTCTCCCATTACTAAATTTTTTTAGGGATACACAATTACAAGTGATGCCAAATGTTGCATCTTCATCGGTAGAATATGCATGTTGTGGGAATGAGTCTAGAGCATCTAACTCGATCATCTAGGCTTGCGACTGAGTTGTAAGATCATCTATCACAAAAATTTTCTACTCTCCTGCAGTAAACTCTTCCTCCTGATGATAGCTTTGTCGACATCCTATGTGAATGTAGATTTATATGAGCAAACTGGCTACCATGCTTGCTATGATGATCCATTCGATCCAAGATGGTGGTCCGGCCTCATCATCCTCATAGGACTTCTCAGTCACCAAATATTCTTAGTACAATGCAGTGCTCATCACTACTGGTAAAAGAATAAAAAATGTAATATTAAAGTAAAATTGTTGCATTTGATTTAGGGTTAGCTAGCCTGTACTGGACTTGGTCGAATAGAGCAGTAAGATTTTTTGAGGCTGCTTCTTCTGGTAAAGAAGGGAAAAGACATGGTGGGGAAGCTTTAGCTTTATTGGGTGAATTTTGTTAGAGCTAGCCTATTAGTGTGTTTAAAAGAATTATTGTTGAATTTTCCTTTGATAGCGACGAAAAATTGGTTTGATAGTTTAGTATTGAAAGCGATAGGCATTGGCCAGTCTTTTGCATGCAAACTGCAATTCTCCCGTTGTCTTGAGGATGAAGAGTTGTTTCTTCTTCATTCGGCAGAATCTGTTTCGTATCCGATCTGTTTACAGGCCTGGTATAGATTCAACAAAGAAGAATGCAATATGGAGCGTTTACAGAGAATCACAAATCCCATAATCAAACACAGCTTTAGTATTCACATATACATCTCTCATCGAAAAAAATCCACTTGAAATAGCTAGTGACGTGGGTATGAAATTAAGACTTGCAGACAAGATGACTAGTTACACCTAGAAAAGATCTAGGAACAGATCTAATTCAAATTCAATAAGAGAGAGAGAGAGAGAGAGAGAGAGAGAGAGAGAGAGAGAGAGAGAGAGGGGATTGATAAAAGAGGAAAAAAATTCATTTACTAGCTAGTTTCCTATTACGTTTTTGGGTTTCTAAATTATATAAAGGCTTACGTTCCTATGAGCCTGAATAGAGAAGAGAAAGTTCTAGTCATGGCTGCATGTGTGGTGGCACTAGTTATCTTAATATCCTCTCTTTTTGAGCTTCCATGGATTTTATCTAGAGAAGAAGATCTGGAGTTGGAAAGACAAGTCAAGATTCTTAACAAGCCTGCTATCAAGACCATCAAGGTATGTACTTGACTAGTTTAAATTAGAAATGAGAAATATTTTGGTAGAAGCAACCATTGTAACACTTTCTACTAATGGGAAAATAGAAGTTAATCTTGATTGATTGAAGAACAAGTAAAGATTGAATGCAGAAAATAAGAATTTTTTTTTTTAAACTTCATCTGCCTGAGAGCCTTCTGCAGACAGAGTATGGGGACGTCTTCGACTGCGTTGACATCTACAAACAACCTGCTTTTGATCACCCTCTATTGAAGAGCCACTGAATCAAGGTTCATCTTTATATCTCATTTACATTTCTATAATTCTAATTTATAAAGCAGTTATGTAATTTTATAAATTAAATGTGAATGAACAAAGAGGCCTTTAGAACCTTAAACATAGGAATTTACCACTAAATCGAATTAAACATGTTAAATCTTCATTTAACCAATCAAAGGACTAAATCATACATTTAATATCGCATATAATTTCTATCATCCAATATCACATCAATCGATCCGTAATCATGTAAGAACTAGAATAGACATCATTGAAGTCACATTCGAATAGAACACAACTCAATAAGCTATTAATCATCAAACACAAACAATGAAATCATACTTTCAAAAATCATATACACGAGTGATAAATTCACGCATTCAAATCAGAAGACGATCACAATATTTGTTGAGAACTATACAGAAAATGATACTTAGAATTAGGATTTTGATACAGGATTAGTAAGCACTCCTTCATTTCACTCCTTCCTTTCTTCCTCTTTCCTCTTCTCTTCTTCCTCTTCTTCTTCTCCAAGGATTGGACAGCTAGGGTTTATTTCTCCTTCTCTAATCTCTTCTCTCCCTCTCTTAAGCCACAAAAATTCTCGCCTAAGAAATCTAATTCAAATGGATGGTCAAGGGAGGGAGATATGGTAATCTTTCCTAACCTCTCTCCGATTACCAAGTCCACGACCCACGATCCCTTATGCGTTCCAACATTTGAATGAAGTTTGAAAATTACAGATGTTTCCCCCATAAAGCTCCCTAATTACACCTTAAACCCAAGTTAGATATTTTGTTAATAATTAGCTCAGTTCTCTTAATTATCTCATAATCCACACTAATAAATTCAAGAAAAATTCTAAATGGTTCCTATAAAACTCCTTGTAATCATTTTCATTAATTAATTCATTTAATTATTTTATTTATTTTTGGTGTAGGGTCTCTACAAAGGTTCTCTTGGATATGATTCAAGTGGGGAGGATGTGGAAAGTAGGAGGTATGGTTCTGATTATGAAGATAGAATGGTTTAGAGTCAAGCGGTTGAAGGAACTCGTAAATCTTTTCTTATTTGGAATGCTAGGGGTGTTGATAACTCTGATACGGTTAGACACATCAAGTTCCTTGTTAGATCTCATAAAATGGAGTTTTTAGTTATTTTAGAGCTTTTTCTTGGTGCCGAATATTTTTTTTTTGAATTTAGTCAAAAGATTAATTTTGATGGGTTTTCTCATAATGTAGAATTGGGTGGAAAAATCTGGATTTTCTAGAAAAGTTCTGTGTCAGTTGATGTCTTCCAAGCTTTGGATCAGTGCATTTCCTACAAAATTATGAATTTGGGTTCTTCTAAATTTTTGGCTACTATTGTGTATGCTAAATGCTTTGTGGATGATAGGAGATTACTTTGGGAAAATCTTTTTGGTTTATCTTCTAATATTTCTGGTGCTTGGATGGTGGCCGAAGATTTCAATATTGTTAGGGAATTATCTTAAAAGTTTGGCGGTAATTCTTCTAATCGGTTGGCTATGGCAGAGCTTAATGATATGATTGGTAACTGTGGTTTTTTAGAAGCCCCTTTTATTGGTTCTCATTTTACTTGGTGCAATGATTAGTCTGGGACTCGACGCATTTGGGCGCGTTTGGACAGGATTTTTTATAGTGTGGATTGGCTTCAGTCGTTTCCGGATCTGAAGTTAAATCATCTAACCTGTATCTGTTTGGATCATGCTCTACTTCTCCTGTCTTTTTCTGATTCCAGGTATGTTGGTCCAAAAAGTTTCAAGTTTCAGAGAATGTGGTGTGAACACCAGGATTTTATTCCATTTATTAGCCAGTCTTGGCCGATTAGCTATTTTGGTAATGGTTTAGCCTCTTTGGCTATTAAAATCAAGAGAGTTAAGTCTTGTTTAAAAGGCTGGAACAAGTATGCTTTTAGGAATGTTTTCCAGAATATTCATAATATTTTGGATGAGATTGATTTTTTGGAAGCTAATTTGATGGACAATTGGTGTCAATCGGACGTGGATAAATTAAAAGATGCCAAAGTGCATTTTAATTTATTTCTAAAACAAGAAGAGATTTATTGGAAACAAAAATCTAGGGTCAAATGGTTGATGGAGGGGGATTCTAACACAGAGTGCTTCCATAATTCTATGAAAGTTTGCCAGCAAAGCTCATTTTCTACTATTCAATTACCAAATGGCTCGTCATCTTCGCATTTATCTGTGATTCATGATGCTGTTATTTCTTATTATGAGGAGTTGTTATCTGCTGAGAACTGACCTATAGGTGAAGATTTTCTAGATGTTATTCCTAGTTTGGTTTCTAAAGCTGATAATGATATGCTTATTAGGAGTCCTTCATTGGATGAAATGATGGATGCTCTATTTAGCATTCTGGCTGATAGTGGTTCTGGCCCAGATGGTATGTCTTCTGATTTCTTTATTTCATATTGAGATTTTGTTAAACAGGATTTGCTTCGGGCTGCTTTAGATTTCTTTAATGGGGCTGAGCTACCAGTTTTTTATTGCTCGTCTTTTATTTCCATGATTCCTAAGACGTCTGACCTGAATGAATTAGCAGACTTTAGGCCAATCAGTCTTTGCTCGGTTGACTGTATGATTTTTAGTAAAATCATTGCTATGAGAGTTGCTTCTATTTTACCGGGTCTTGTCTGTCAAGAGCAAGGTGCATTTGTTGTTATTACATTTAAGTACTAGTTTAGTTAATTTAACACACAACCCTTTATAACTAGTTGCAAGTGAACATTATTGTTAATTATAATTAAATTATATAAATTATGATTTAAAGACGTTGGTCTCTACAATTCCTGACCTTCACTCTCGTGCACCGAGCTCCAGACGCGGACTCGGCCGCCGTGACTTCAGAGGGCCTCTTTGGCCTCTCGCCTTCTTCTTTCTTCTTCTCTTTCTTCTTCTCTTCCTTCAGCTTCCTCCTTGACAGACCGGGTTTCAAAAGAGCTACCTTAGGATCCGCTTGTATAACAGGCCATGCTGGCAGTGGGATTCCCTGAGGTAGGGACACTTGGCACTCACCTGCCGGGGCTAACTCATCATACTTAGCCGCGTCTGCCAAATGAACCTTGGTCTCATCAAACGGGAACGGGTCAACAATCAGTCGTACCATCTTTCCCTTTCTGAATCCCTTACAGCATTGATGGAATGTGGAGGGAACGAGACGACAACAGTGGATCCAAGGTCGACCGAGGAGGATGTGATAAGTAGGACTGTTGTCCAGAACATGGAAGAGGGTAGGATACTTGTACGGCCCCACCTTGAGCTCAAGGATCACATGATCTAAGGCGCACTGACTACGCGCTTCAATCCCGTAAATTATAATTGCCCGGGGAATGATTTTGTCCACCGAGACGCCAATAGCCTTCAAGATGCTGAGAGGGATGATGTTCAAGGAGGACTTGGCATCGACCAATGACCGCCTGATGTCCACGCCATGAAGGATGGAATTCAGATAAAGAGCCCAGCGGTGGTCTTCATTTGCGACCATCATGTCCTCTTTCCCAAATGTGATAACGCTGTATTCCGCAACATTGGTAACGCAGGCCATCTCGGCTTCCTCTAGTGGCAGTCAATGGGCATAAGCCTGCATGGCGATTCTTTGTTCCCTCGGGAAACCGATCTCCTTGAGGCTCTTCTCAAGCTTCTACAGTTTGGGCGACACCGACCCTCTCTCAACAACTGTTCCTCTCTCTATCTTAGAAAAGAGGACATTCTGTTTAGGCCATATTTTCACATATAGTCACCAATGACCCAGATTTTGCAATGTGGCATATCATGAAAATGACAAATGGAATGCACACATGGAGGCTTCAATGTAGTTATGATAACTACCCTTGTGTGACACATCATGAAAATGATACATGGCAAGCACACATGGAGGCTTCAATGTAGTTATGATAACTACCCATGCATGGCACATCCCAAAGAAGAGACATGGAGGTGGTAGTTATTATAACCACCCCCACATGCATCATGAAGAGGAAACATGGTAGTTTCTTTTAATGTTTCAAGAGTAGTTTTTACAACTACATGTATGTGGCGGGAGAAAGAAATCTCAGGTAAAAAAAAAACAACTATCTTCAGAAGTTATAAATGCAAGAGCGGCAACAAAGAAAAGCCCTCCACAACAAATCAATCAAAGATCTCCATAGCTTCTCAACTTAGATTATCATAGTCTAGTTTAGTTTATGATCCCTAGTGATCACCAGTTAATTATTAGCTCTTGCAGAGCTCCTACTACACCTACTTCTTGCCTTGGGCTGAGTTTCTCGCAGAAGATCCCTCTAGCCAGTAAAGAAGGAATCCTAGTTGGAGATTCACGGAGACCCTCCTATTAGTCCCTTACATGCTGACTCGTGCAACGTAAAGTAGTTTAGTCACGTCCTGCGATCGGAGCCTAAGGAGCGGCCAGAGGTTTTGTTTTCTTTTTACTGTTGCGTTGTCTTTTCAAGTTAAGAGGTTTACCTCTCTAAATTGTATATTAACATACTGTCCCACTTGTTTTAACATATGAAAGTGTCATTGATCGCGAAATATCAGATTCTCTGGATCAACCATTGGTTATTCGAGATCGTGAACCATACAATCGTCTGACATACAATCGGTCACACATCGACTGATTTATCTTAACAATCAAACTACGCAGTTTGACTCACCTGTCTTTCAGGTGAACTTGCAAAAGTTCTGGCACGCCCGCGCACGATTCGACCTTACGACTGAGAGTGAGAACCACAAATTGATCGGGAAGAAGGCGGATTTGGTCATTTTCGGACCAACACATTCACAACTTATTTTTCCCTACTGTTGTGAGCAGGTAAGGAGTCCATATGCACTTGCTTGGGTTGGAGGTCCACTTCTCCATCAGCAACCCTGGCTCTGTAAATCCTCCTCAGAGCGTAACAATCGAAGGTCCGATGCCATATACCTCGGTGTAATTTTCAGTACCGGGGGTCTCACATATCTTGGGCAATCGGTTCCTGTTCCACAAGGGACATGTCAATCCTATTGTCCCAGATCTAATACTCCAGCAGGACGTCTTAATGGGTTGGGGAGCAATGTGGTGCTGGAGGTATGGGGCAATCGGGTCTTCATTCGTTTCTCCTTCCCCTCTTCGGGGTACGACTCTCCACATGGGCACTCTCAGCCCCTCGCTTCTTCTCAAATGGTTTCTTGGCCGCGCTGGGCAGCACCACCGAGAGACTCGTCGTTCGGGTCGCTTTGATCAAGCGAGTAAAGCTAGGGAGCTTGTGGTTCTCGAGGTGTATTCTGTACTACAGGATCATCCCAATCACACACATCTAAACATATAGAGATTCTTCTTGATAGTCATTGTAGATCGTCACGAGGCCTCTGAACCTCTTCACATAGCTCACCAGATCCTTTTTAGGGTCTTGCGTTCCTTGCTGAGCTCCACAATGGTGTTAACCTCCTCAGTGACAAATAAATTCTTATAAAAGAAGGAGTCCTTGTCCTCCTAAGTGTACACCGAGCCCGGCGCGAGGTTGTTATACCAGGTGTAAGCTTTCTTGGACAATGACTTGGAAAACTCCCTCAGGCCGAGATCGTGATCTACAACATGGGGTCCAAGTGCCTCAATGAAGTGACTGTTGTGTTCCTTCACATTACTGGTCTGACCGTGAACTTCTAAAACTTAGGACTAACATAGTCCTTCGGGTATGGCTTTTGAAGCAGTGAGGACGGGTAGGGGGATGAAAGTCGTTGTCGGCCCAATCTGGGTCTCGGAACCAGGACTTGCGTAGCAAGGCCTCAATATCAGCCATGGTAGCAAACGTAGAAAGGTTGTGTGGTGGAGGAGTAGTGTTGGCGGGAAACGGTGGAGGGGTGTATGCGACAGAGGATGGTGTGGGTGCCGGAGGCAGTAAAATCGGCCGTGGAGGGGATGGTTCAACAAGAGCAGGCTCCACTGTGGGCCTGGCTGTATCATCTCAAGATGTAGAAGGCTGATGGGGTGCCTGAGTTGTGGCAGGTTGATGGTTGACGTTATGGTGGGCTACCAAGACCATTAACTGCTGCTGGATGAGCCACAACGTCTCAACGAGGGAGGAGATAGAAACTTCAAGGGCGTGGTGATTCGTATGAGGAGCGCTCAGAGGCAGGGGGTTAGGAGTGGAGGCTCGTGAGGAGGATCATGGAATTCGGCTGGGGGAGGTGACTCCTTCCCCGACTGTCGCCTCTCGGGATCGTTGGCAGCAGATTGCCCCTGACTTCTTGCAGGAGGGAAAAGTTGCATGGTGTCCTGGAGAAGCGGTCTTGACGAGCAGTGACAATAAAAACTGAAAGCACTTAAATACAAGATCAAAATACAAAAGTGATGGGGAAACAAAACAGGTTCCCCAGTGAAGTTGCCAACAATGTTGATCCCCAAAATGGTAAGTAAAACAAGATTAGTTAGCACAAACAAATAGGACAGGTGTTAGCACCTAGAAAGCTTACCAACTTGGGTTGAGATGGTTTGGATACCTGTCTCACACCGGCCTGAACCACAGAATGGCCATTCGGGTGTAAGATTTCCCTTATGGTCTGGAAGAGTGTCAAAAGAAAGGGATAGCCGGGGTTGGAGAAATGGACCTAGGAACGTTTCAAAGAGACAGAGTTGCAGAGAGCTTTAATGGCCTTTTGGAGAAAAGGTTTCCAAGTTCTCCGACCTTAGGGTAACTTCTCCAAGTCTGGAAGTTATCTTTATTCCTCCCTAGTAAAGGCTTTTATAGCCCACATCTTGGGTCATAACCCCTCATCCGAGTGACAAGTGTCACCCATCCGAGAGGCTGCAAGGGACACTTGTCACATCACAAGAGGTGGGTATATTCACTTTGCAACTCAGCCAGTCCCCAGACATCATCCATGTGGATTTGTGCTATCCATCTAGTCAGCGGGACTATCTCTCGGGACCTCCATTCAGAAAAGGGCTTCTCAATTCCCCCCTCTTTGTTTGGACTAAATCATGTAATCCTTGGGAACCGTGGAGCGGGAGCCTCGAGTTCGGGTCATGAAAATGTGATAAACCTGTCATAGGGTGATTACCCATGAGGAAAGATTAGGGATGTCACCCCCAAGTTCAGGTTCTGTACAAACACCTGATCTGCAGGGGCGTGATCTCCCACAAGGGTATGGGATTCAAATCCTAAGTGGGAATCACGCTAAAGTGCTAAGGTTTGCCAGAGCATGATTTCCCAGGGTAGAGTTCAAAGGGATTTACCAAATGTGTCCACCGAGCATCCCGAGACGTCAGGTCAAC
Source organism: Pachysandra terminalis (assembly GCA_031762675.1). NCBI lineage: Eukaryota > Viridiplantae > Streptophyta > Magnoliopsida > Buxales > Buxaceae > Pachysandra > Pachysandra terminalis. Next base: position 4,523 of record JAUPMG010283597.1, on the reverse strand, counting down.
GAGACCTGTCACTATCCCTCGGGATCATGTCCTTGTGATAGCCGGCGAGCTCGGGTTGGTTTTGACCCGAGCAACCTCGGGATGGTTTTGATCCGAGCATTGGTTTCCAACCTAGGCCTCAAAGTGTGGCAATGGCTTTACAACACTTCGACATTTGCCTTTATGCAAATTGCCTCTTCTTCAGAGGCGACCCTTTCCTTTGATGGGGAGGGGCTACATATCCACTCATAAAAAAGGAAATGGTGGTGGCTTGTGAAATTATCCACTCGGTTTCCCCGAGGATCGAACACAGTCCATCCAACATCGGGAAGCTGATCCCTTTGGATGACCACGGGGGGGGGGGGGGGGGGGGGGGTTTTACCGCTAACCTCCTTGATGATGAATTGACCATCTCCGGAGTGGTTAGCCTAGATGATGGATTGACCAACTCTGAGGTGGTTAGCCCAGATGACGAATTGGCCATCTCTGGGGTGATTAGCCGAGATGACGAATTGACCGTCTCCGCGGTGGTTTAGGCCCTACCTCAACTGTTTGAAATGAGTCATCCTTATCCGGATCATTTGAAGGTGATCAACCTATCCTGATCTTTGAAGGCGATCAGCCTATACAGACCCTTTGAAGGTGGTCAGCCTATCCGATGTTTGCAAGGCCACCATCCATGGGGAGGGAAAAGTTCCTACCTTCGGGGTGAAACTCCCTTTTGGTCTTGCAACACAGACCTTGGGTAATCTCTCATGAGGAGGGGAGTTCCCATCTTGGGGCGAGGTTGGACTTGCGTGAACCGCAGGCCATACTGCGTGGCATGCAGATATTGGCTCTTTTGGAATTTACAAAATACAGGGTCATCAGTACTTGTTTGGTTTGTAGACTATCATGCAAACAACCAATGGTATATCTTAAATCTTCTTGAATATGTAAAGGTTTTCTATGAGAATTGTAATAATGTGCAGGCATAACCAAAGTTAATGAAAATGTTATTAGCTGTTGTTTTTGAAAGAGGAAGTTCCCCTTCTATCTCTTTCTTGAGGATGTGGAATCACAAAATTATTGTTGAAATCCACCGTAAGCAGGGAATGATACAAAGTGAACGTTTGATCGAAAAGTTTGATGAAGATATACATTTGGGTTGTATGACTTTGTTATGAAGGAATTTTTGTTTAGTCACATCATCTTAATGTATACTTTCATTTTCCAGTGTTAACTACAGAAGCCCTTAAAAAACCTTCTTCAGGATCTCTATCACTCAATTATCTTTGGGCACCAAAGGGTATTGTTCTCATATGTACATTAAATCTATTGAGAATCATCCTTATAGAAATTTAGAACTTTATTATATCCTTCTTATCACAAATATTTGTCAAATTGGTGAAACAAGATTCATGGTTCTTGTTAGGACTCACGTGTAGTGGGAACTCACGTGTGTAATTGGCATTTTTGTCTTAGCAAATAACACTCAGACTTGATCTTCAAAATTGGCACTACTTTAATCTGTGTGATCGAGCAATGTGTGATCGAGCGCATATTGGTCAATCTGAATTTTTGATTTAGTAATGTTTTTAAAGTCTTGTGCCATGTGTCTAAGGAACATATTATTTCAATATCCTAAGATTTGTTTATAATCACTTTTCATGCTTTAAGAATCTTGTGTCAATATTCTAGAATCAAAGTTTAGGATCTTTCCTATTGATTGTACAACTGTTATAAGTGTTTAGGATCTTTCCTATTATGTGTTCTACTGTTATAAGAAGTTGGTTTCTAAATCTCAGAAGATTTCCAGTTGTGTGGAATATTGCTTCCAATCTCAGAAGATATTAGCTAAGGTTATGAAGATAACTTCTAAATAACAGAAGATACACAGCTAAATAGATTCTGCAATATTCAGGGAAATATTCTAGTAAAGCAAGAAATTATTGAATAGGATATGATTATCTAATTCCTTCTTAATATGGTTGCAGATCAATGGATTAGGTGTGATTTACTGGAGATATATTTTTGTGAAGATTCTGTTTTTGAAATTAGGGAAATCAGAAGATTACAGAAGCTTCCACACAGCTGGCCATGCGTCAAGATTAAGAAGCATTCTATTTTAGTTGATCCTTGTATCAGCTTAAATAGAATCGGTCTTTCTAGGAGATTGTGTACAATGTGGCAATATAGAAGATTTATAAGATTCAGATCTCAGAGGATTTATTTAGATCTTAGAAAGATTCAGATCTCAGAAGATTTGATCAGATCTCAGAAAATAAGTTTAGAATCCGAATCAACAAGTTGGGTGGAAATATTTTTTAGAAGATGGGATCTATTCTAAAAAAAGGATTTATATGGTTTTGGAAAGGTGTGATCATGGCCAATAACAATTCAGATGTTTTTAGAAGATCTCTGAAGGTGAGATCAATTCAGAATCATCTCAAAAGATTCGATATTATAGAATCTGTTATTAGATTTCGTTTTCAACATCTGTTCCAAAACTGTTGCAACAACCTTGCAACATTCGAAGTTTCAGACTTGCCCAAAATTTGATGAAGATTTTCTAGCATGTCTATTTAAACCTTTCAAGTGTCATGAGTGGGGTAAATCTTCAGAAGTTCAAGATCTATATTTGAGAGTTCTTTTAGTGTTCCTCGGGTGAAGAACTTTGTGTCTTCGGGGGAAGACATCATGCAGTCTGAATGGAGTTCAACTGCCTAGTTCTTCGGGAGAAGAACTTTGAACTTTCGAGAGAAGGCGGCTGCAGATTGAAGGGAGTTCAATCATGAATGCATAAGTTGAGGGGAGCTCGTTGAACAAGACCATAAAGTGGATTCTACATAATGGCGATGAAATTAAAGAGGGAGCCTTTGATTTATGTAAGTTCCAATTGGTGTATGTAATCTTGGTTGCTTTAGTGGATTGTTCATCATCTGGACGTGGTCCCGAGGAGTAGGTGTATACCGAACCTCGCTAAAATTTCTTGTGTTATTGTTGTGATTTTTTATTAGATAATGCTAGATAATTTAATTCTCCTTAGACCTGCGATTAATTTATATAAACGGACCTAACAATTGGTATCAAAACGGGTCACTAACAAGTTTAGTGAGATCCGAGAAAAAGATCTGTGTTTTTGCAGGCAATGCACGCCATGAGAGAAGGAGGCTCAGTCTCACGTGCACAATTACTAGATGGGATGAACTATTCATACTGGAAAGCTAGGATGAGAGCGTTTATCAAAGCCATTGATGAAAAACCCTGGAGAACCATACTAACTGGATGGACTCCTCCCACCATCGATGCAGAAAAGAATGTTATTATCAAACCAGATGAAACAAGGTCGGGAAAAGAAGATCGTTTGGCGAATGAGAATTCTAAGACCTTAAATGCTATTTTAATGGTGTTAATGCAAATCAGTTCAAATTAATTTCTACATTTGATTCTGCTAAAAAGGCATGTGATGTTTTGCAGACTGAGCATGAAGGCACCACCACTGTCAAGCAATCAAAACTCCAGATATTGGCATCCCAGTTTGAAGATCTCAGGATGCTTGAAGATGAACAAATTGCTGATTTCAACTCCAAGATATGTGATATAGCCAACGAAGCATTTGCACTTAGAGAAAAGTATTCTGACTCAAAATTGATGAGAAAAACTTTAAGGTCATTACCTGAGAGATTTTCACACAAAGTCATGGCAATTGAAGAAGCTCGTGATATAAGCAACACGAGGCTAGATGAACTCATGGGTTCCTTACAAACCTTCGAGATGAATCTTAAGCAAAGAGAGAAGGAGAAAAGCATTGCTTTTCAAGCTGAGGTCCATTCCCCCACTAAAGAAGGTGAGTCTTATGAATCTGATGATTTAAATGAATCTCTTGCATTACTGACCAAAAATCTTGGTAAGTTTGTGAATAAGATAAACAGGAGGAATCTACCTACCGGATTTAGTAGATTCAATAATGCACAAAGGAACATATCTAATGCTAATCCCATTGAAGTAAAGAAGAAAAGCAAAGTGATACAGTGTCATGAGTGTGAGGGTTTTGGGCATATCCAAAACTGGAGTGATGATGAATCTGATGGAAGTCAAGAAGATGATAAACACATCAACAACCATGTTGCGTTTACAAGCAGAAAACTGGATCACACTACTACTCACACTGTTGCAACAACTAGTGGAATAGTTTCTGAAGACAGTGAAGATTCTGATTCTGAGAAAGACTACAACAGCAATGATGAAGAACTGAGCAATGATGCCATCCAAAAGGCATACAAGGAAATGTACTGCATGCGGATTAAGGTCTGCAAAGTAAATAAGTCCCTACAAGAGAAAGTTGTTGAACTTACAAAAGAAAAGGAAGTGCTGAAAAGGAATGCACTCAACTATGAATCTGTCATTGTTGAAAAGGAAATGAGTCTTCAGGTGGTCAGAACTGAACTGAGAAACAATCAAAAAAATGTCAAGATGCTAAATTCCGGCACCACCAAGCTAGATCACATACTCTCACTAGGTAAGTCAAGTGGTGATTATTATGGCATAGGTTATACCGGTGA
>JAUPMG010283587.1:0-18161 GCA_031762675.1 Pachysandra terminalis | reverse complement strand
GTTACTTATATCTTACTAGAACTGCTCAGGACTTCCGCTTATGATTTAATTTGGGTAGCCACTCCCATAGAGATACGGGGTGAAGGTTACACTTGGACTGGAAAACCTACGTAATCGGGAATTTACGGTTCGGGTCGTGACATTAGGCAAGGCCTAACACCCTACACTTGTGTTCACTTCATCTTAAACATCATGCATCATGATTCACTCAATTTTCATTTTGTGTGTGTTTGGCATTTCATCATTTTGCATGTTGTATACCCATATTCATTGATCATTGTTTGTGTGATTGTTATGTAGAGATTTGGTTGGTGATTGGTTGATTTGTATGTCATGAGAACATGAGATGGGTGGTGCGTGAGAAAGTTATGTTTTAGCATGATTCTGATCATGAGGTTGGTAATGAATGAGAAAGTTATTGTTTACTGAGATTTTGAGTAGGTTTAATTGTGATGTATTATTACGAGAATGACATGTAAAGTGTTATAACATAAGAATCTTATGTGTGTTATTATTATTATTATATGATTATGAAAGTAATTAAAAGTTGGTTCCTTGGATTATCCTGTTGAGCCTCCAAAGTTCACCCCTATATGAAACAGGTTATCATCACGGATGAGCTGCCAGAATTGGATTGGGGGATAGTGATTTCTGTTGTTGCTGCTAATGTTTTATGAGACACTAACATTTTATTTAATTGATTTCATTAACTCAGACTTGTTGTTTTGACCCTTATGGGCACCAAGTTGTAATAAATTTTTATTGGTCTAGAACATTTATTTGAACTTGTGTTAAAGGAATTTGGTTTAAACGTGTATCCAAAGGGTTGGCAACTTCGCTTCGTGTTGACATGTTTACGGGCAGATTGGAAAAACCAAAATTGAAACCAATCCAATTAATAAACAAATCAACTCAAACAATTTTAATCGGGTTGGGCTTGGTTGGGTTGGAAGGCGAGCTCTACCCTAACTATAGTCGATCTATTCAATTTTATACAATAACCATTAATAGCTATTTATTTGGATACTAAGAGTCATTTATGTTCATAAATTAGTGTGCCCGTGAAAAAATTAATATGGATTTGATATTGGCTTAGTGTATCATAATATTTTTGTTGGAGTTCATCTCTTTGTTTTTTGATTTAGAATTAAGGGCTAAATTTTTATAAAAATTGGAATCATAATTTATACTACCAAGGAATCTTCGGATATTTTTTTATCTTTTATGTCATCAGGAAATTTATTAGCAAAAGCCAAAGCTCTTTCAATTGGATGTATGGTAGATTCATAAATATAGTGACCAAGAAATCTAATTTTGGTTTTAAATAATTTGGTTTTTGCTGCAGATATAACGAGACCATTTGTTTTGATTACATGGAAGAAGATTCGCAAGTGTTTCCAATGTAATTCAAGGGATTCATAATAGACAAGGATATCATCAATATAAACAATTATGAATTGTTGATAATTATTGAAAACATCATTCATGATATGTTGGAATTCTGGTGGGGCATTTTTTAGACCAAAAGGCATACATTCCATTCATAATGGCCAAAGGGGACCGAGAAGGCAGTTTTGTATCTATCTTTTTCATGAATTTGGATTTGCCAAAATCCTCATTTGAGATCAAATTTAGAAAATATACTTGCTTTATTTAATCTATTAAGGAGATCTTGTTTATTTGGTATGGGGTATCGAATCCATTGTAAAACTTTATTTAATGGTTTATAATTTATGATTAGAGAGGGTACTCCTCTTTCAATTTCAGCAGCCTTATAAACATAAAAAGCCGAGCAATTTCAAGGAGAATAGATAGGTCGTATTAATTTTTTATTTAAGAGATCATCAATTTCTTTTTTGCAATGAAGTATAAATTCTTTCTTCATTTGTTTTGGTCGTGCTTTGGAAGGAATATTAACTTCTTGGAAATCAGGTAAATAGGGCAGAGTTACTAGGTGTTTTTTGCGTTCCCAAAAAGCATTTGGTAAGTCGGAACAGACTTCTGATGCTAATTTATTTTGGAAGGAAGTAATTTGTTTTTGCATTTCTTGTGAATTCAATTTTTCGATTATTTTTTTATAATTAATGTCTTCTTTTAAATGATAGATAAAATTTTCTTTGCAGGTAATGGATTCTTTGAGATTATGAACCTCTTTTTGCATTTCTTGGTATATATGCTTTTATCATCAACATAGAAAGGTTGTGTTGCAGTGAGAAATGGAGTTCCAAGTATTACTCCTTGAGTCAGATTTTTAACTAAAATAAAAGGAGAGGATATGCAAACACCTTGATTATAAATATGAGAATTGGATAATTTGTATGATATATTTAATTTTTGGCCAGAGGCGGTATTAATCTTTTGGGTTGTTTTCTCAAAATATTTGGTTGGTACAAGACCTTCTTTTATACAATTTAAATCAGCACCTCATACTATTAGAGCAATTGTTTCAAGAAGAAATTCTTCATTGATTACTATTGTAATATGTGTATACCATTTTTGGACAAGGAATTGATCAATAGTGGTTATAAAATTCTCTTCTTCAATATTCCCCTGAATAATGTTTTCTAATTTTTGATTTTAAGAACTAGATTCTGGAAAATCGGGTTTTGGATTGAATTGATGATTATAAACTTCATTAAAATTTTCTAGAGTTGGATTATTGAATTCTTGTGATAATTCTAAATTTTTAAGTCTTTTTCTAAGATCATAAAATTCTAACTTAACATTTGATATTTCAATATGTAAATCAAGTATTGAGGTTTCACGGGTTTGTTGTGGTCTTAATCAATTATAGATTTCTTTTATTGTATAAGGTTCATTGTCAAGAAGTTATTGTTGCTTAGATGGTTTTTGATTTGATCTATGTAATTGCATATATTTCATAATATATTCATATATTTTATTGTTATCAGTGATTTGATCTATTGTATCAAGTATAAAATTTTCTTCTTGAGAGAGAACAGATACAAATTGATTTTGAAAAAGACAATTAATACAAGAACAATTTTGAGAATTGGAACAATCAGTATCAATTTCATTATCTGAAGATTCAAAGTGTATTGGTTCTGCATCATTATTGTCATAAATTTCATTTGTTTCGTATTCAGAATCGATATTCAATAAGATAGAAGCTAATTGTTCTTTTAATTCGTCATCTTTTTGTAATTCATTAATTTTTTGTTTAGTTTTATATTTATTCTTATAATGACCTACTTTACCACATTTATAACAAATTGGTAACTTTTCATTTGAAGAGGGATTTTTATTGGTTGTAGTAGTCTTTTTTATAAATTTATTAGATATGGGTTTATTAGGTTGGAAAGTTTTATTTTTATGGAAGGGTTTTGTTTGCTTATTTTTGGATCTATTTTTTATGTTTATGAGGTGTTTTCATTGTAGCGTAGCCATACATTTAACAGAATTCTCCTAATTCTTTTTTCCAAGTAATTTTTCTTTTTTCATTTGGCTTTTTAATTTAAGATCATTACATAATTGGCTGCCAATAATATTAATTTGAACAATTATATCTCCATAAGTAAAATTTTGATATTCAATAATATTATTAGGATGATGGCTTCGCAAAGCATTTCTTACTTTTATCAGCAAATAATGGAGGTAAGCTAGATATAAATTTGTCTTTCCAAAACTCATGATTTGGATCATCTCTTTATATCTGTATACCATCTAAAAGAGGATAAAGTGGGACAGCTAAGATTCATTAATTGTTCATGTATTTTATCTTGTCCTATTGGGTTATAACCTACAAAGTATTTTATTATATTAGTAGTGAGAGTATAAACTGCAACTTGTATGTCGGCGCCATTTTCTTGTTTAATGATATTATTATTATTATCTCTTTTAACAGCTGTTAAAATATTTATTCTATCAGCTTGTGTGAGGTCATTATCCCACCATCCTTTCAAATTAAAATTTTGACAATTATATTCTCATTGTTATTTAAGGATCTGTTTGATTATTTCGTTTTGTTTGGATTCAATTTTTTATAAATTTGCTTCATATTAGTAATTCAATTATCCAAGTCTTAACAAGGTAAGACCTATTATTGCCAGAAAGGCGTGTTTGGTTCATTTACCAGATTTGTTATTGACAGATTGGTTACTTAGTTAAAAGCAAATTTTATAAAATGGCAAATTTATTCAAGACTTTATCAAAAAATCCTTTTCTACTAGTTCCTCTTCTTCTCATTCTACTATTAATTGTGAAGAAATAAATTTTGAAAATATTGAAAAGCATATTCAAAATTGGAAGCTACCAAAAATTCTTGTTAAAGAAATATATAAAATTGGAAGATTTAATATTCATTCTGATTATTCTATTAAAACGGTTGAGAAAACTATTAGTTTAATGAATAATCATGATAACTTTCAATTACACTCCAAACAATCTATCAATTTACATAAACAAAAATATGAATATTTACATATTAGACTCATACAACTAGCAATACAACCATTAACCGGGCTTGGTTTGAATATATACTTCTGTTTTAATATGTGTTAGAGATCAACGACATAGGATATTTATTGATTCTCTCCTTGGATTAGTTGAATCATTCCTTTCTGAAGGACTAATATATTTTAATTGCTTTCCAGAATTTTCTGTCTCATTAAATGACCCAGGAATTTTAAAAACAATAACTTTAAATATCCAAACTCAAGGTTTTAACATGGATTCTTGTTCCAAAAATCTAGCCCTTTGTTATAGAATATATTATAAAACAATGAACACAATTTGCCCAAATGCAATTCAATTTGATACTAAAGGAAAAACTACCTTAATTCAAACTAATATTCGTAATAACGTTGTAGTACCCCGAATTATTAAATAGAATGAAATAGAATTACCTTCAAATTGGATTTAACAAAATGAAATTGCTCCTGAAATACCTCAAAGCTCTCTTGAACAAATAATTGAACATCCTGATGGAAATGTTGAAATACAATTTTCTACGAATAGAAAATAACAATAGGTAATTCTTCTTGAAATATTTCTTCTCCTAGATATTCCTGTTCCGCCATACCACAATCTGAATATGAGAAATGTTCTACAAATTTAAAAGGAATAAAACAAACTACTTTAAATTTACATCAACCAATTTATAATGTTACTACACCAAAATCACCAGGTGAATCTATTCAAGATCTTGAAGTTGAATTCAATATACTTGTTTTCTCTGATGAAAACTTTACAATAAATAAAGAATATTTACGTACTGAATTTTATCATGATAAAAATACTAATAATAGAAAATAGTTTTTTAATACCTACAATAAAGAACAAAGAGATGAACTCCAACAAAAATATTATAATACACTAAGCCAATATCAAATCCAAATTCATTTTATCACATGGCTAACAATGAGTTTTAAAACTACTCAAATAAATGTTACAACAAATGTAAATAATAAATGGGTTACAACTTCTGGTAAAACTATTGAGTCAGTCCATCCTCCATCATAGTCAATAATTATCACCGGAACATCCGATAATAATCAAGCTGCACCTAATAAAACTACGCAGTCTTCTAATAAAAATATTCCTACGCAACTAGAACATATTTTAGCCTTAATAGAACAAAATAATTACACTAATATGTATTTACAAACTATAGGAAAACAAACAGAAAGAATAGAAAATCTTCTTCAGGTAAATAATAAACCACACCCTTTACAAACTTCAAATACTCAAAATTCAAAACTAAATATAAAACCCTTAGTCAAACCATTAGATTTCCCTAAATTTAATCTCCGAAGTTCATCACCCATCAGCAATGAATTTATTGACTGATTATCAAATAAATTAAATGAATTAAAAATCTCACAATCAAAGGATAAGAATGCCATGTCAATTACTGAAGATACAAATTCTGAAAATAATAATCCAGAATCTGATAATGAAGATCTAGTACAAGCTATAAATCAAAAATCAAATTTTAAACCAAATAAATTTAAGTGGAAACCTCCAAATAACCATCCATCATTAGCTGATACACAATATGAAGATATGAATGATTAGTGGCAAACTAGCTTCAATGGTAATGATATATATATAATTGGAATATTGATGGTATGGCTGAATATCAAATTATTAATATCATTCACCAAATGTTAATGTTTGCTAGAGCTGCTGAATTAGTTAATAACAACTCTAACCAACAAGCGGCATCCATGATTACTTGTGGATTTTTTGTGCAATCGAAAGGATGATGGGATAATTACCTTACACAAGCTGATAGAATAAATATATTAAAAGCTGTTAAAAGAGATAATAATAATAATAATAATATCATTAAACAAGAAAATGGCGCTGACATATAAGATGCGGTTTATACTCTCACTACTAATATAATAAAACACTTTGTAGGTTATAACCCAATAGGTCAAGATAAAATACGTGAACAATTAATGAATCTTAGATCTCCCACTTTTTCCTCTTTTAGATGGTATAAAGATATGTTTCTTGCAAAATTTTTTCAAAGAGATGATCCAAATCATGAGTGGCTTACCTCCATTATTTGCTGATAAAGTAAGAAATGGTTTGCGAAGCCATCATCCTAATAATATTATTGAATATCAAAATTTTACTTATGGAGATTTAATTGTTCAAATTAATATTACTGGCAACCAATTATGTAATGATCTTAAATTAAAAAGGCAAATGTAAAAAAGAAAAATTACTTGGAAAGAAAGAATTAGAAGAATTCTATGAAATGTATGGCTACGCTACAACAAAAACACCTCATACACATAAAAATAGATCCAAAAATAAGCAAACAAAACACTTCCATAAAAATAGAACTTTCCAACCTAATAAACCCAGATCTAATAAATTTATAAAAAATACTACTACAACCAATAAAACTCCCTCTTCAAATAAAAAGTTACCAATTTGTTATAAATGTGGTAAAGTAGGTCATTATAAGAATAGATGTAAAACTAAACAAAAAATTAATGAATTACAAATAGATGAAAAATTAAAAGAACAATTAGCTTCTATCTTATTGAATACTGATTCTGAATATGAAACAAATGAAATTTATGACAATAATGATGAAGAGCTAATACACTCTGAATCTTCAGATAATGAAATTGATACTGATTGTTCCAATTCTCAAAATTGTTCTTGTATTAATTGTCTTTTTCAAAATCAATTTGTATTTGTTCTCTCTCAAGAAGAAAATTTTATACTTGATACAATAGATCAAATCACTGATAACAATAAAAAAACATGAATATATTATGAAATATATGCAATTACATAGATCAAATCAAAACCATCTAGGCAACAACAACTTCTTGACAATGAACCTTATACAATAAAAGAAATCTATAATAGATTAAAACCACAACAAACCCGTGAAACCTCAATACTTGATTTACATAATGAAATATCAAATGTTAAGTTAGAATTATATGACCTTAGAAAAAGACTTAAAAATTTAGAATTATCACAAGAATTTAATAGTCCAACTCTAGAAACTTTTAATGAAGTTTATGTTAGGTTTTCCACCCATGTAGTGGTGGTGGGGCCCACCATGTGTGGTGGGAATAATGTGGTGGTGGAAGACAGAGTTTTGGGGGAAGACAAAGAGTCTTTTTGGGAAGACAAAGAGGTGGATGAATCTGGATTGTTTTTTGGTCTTCTTGTTTTTCTCTTCTTCTATATAAACTGCATGCTTTGTAAGAAGAATTTGGGCAAGGACATGTGAGGTCCTCCTCAGGGCTAGGGCAAGAACATTTGAGGTTCTTCTCTAGGATAAGGGTGTATCCATTGTAGTTGAGAGAGTATGTGATGCTCTTTTCTAGGGCAGGGATGCATTCCTTGATGTAATTCTCTTGTAGTTGAGAGAGTGTGTGAGACTCTTCTCTAGGGTAAGGTGTATGCAAGTGGTGTAGCTTGAATGTGAGGTAATGGATTGTAGAAATTTTCTCATAGTGGAATCCTTGGTTGTTGTTTGACAACGGTCGTGGACGTAGGCCGGTTTGGGCTGAACCACGTTATCTTTTTGTGTTTATGTGATTTATTGGTGTGTATTTCCTTCCCGTGTTAATTTTTCTGTCCAAACTTGTTTTTCTGCATTAAGGATTTGCAGGGGGAAATCGGGTGCTGATTTCCCAACAAGTGGTATCAGAGCTTCATGGTAGAAGATCGAAGTTGCAGTCCTTGAAGTTTGGGATCGAAAAATTCGACGGGAGGATGGATCTTGGCTTGTGGCAAGTCAAGGACACCATGATCCAATCTGGGGTACACAAAGTGATGAGAGGTAAGCCTACCTCTGAATCCAGCAAAGAACCAGGCCGATCGATGGGGGAGCCAGCCGGTCGATCGGGTGGTCTTGGATGCCGAGGGTGTAGGAGTGCTATCTTTCGGCTAATAGCACCGCACAGTCGCTAATGGTGGATCATTCGTCTCGGGTGGAGACGATGATTGTCTGATGATAAGGAGCATGGACATCCCTTTGGCATGCTGATGGCATGATACGGATTTGTTCCATTAGTGGGTCCACATTTATACACGGGCATTGGTTTCGCGGTTGGTGCAGGGTGTATGGTGGAAAGGATGTCGAGGGATGATGAATCTCCAGGAAAAGCGAGATATGGAGATTGCACCATAAAGCTTTCAACAAGATAGTTTTGACATGAGCCGAAGGTGAAATCTTGGAATCTGGCTATTCAAGTGTATGTGCTTTCTATGGTGGAGCATGACTGTCGGTGTAGACAGTGCACTGTCGATGTTGACAGTGGTGCATTCAGGCGAGGGGATGCAAGCACTCCGGCGAAGGGGTGTGGACGACAACCAACCATTTCTTTTCTCATTGAAGCACTCCAGCGAGAGGGTGCGTTTGCCCGACGATGAGGGCGAGGACAGAGCGGAGCAACACCATGACTGCCGATTGATCACCCTCGACATGAGTAGAGGGGGTGATTGTTAGGTTTTCCACCCATGTAGTGGTGGTGGGGCCCACCATGTGTGGTGGGAATAATGTGGTGGTGGAAGACAAAGAGTTTTGGGGGAAGAAAAAGAACCTTTTTGGAGAGACAAAGAGTCTTTTTGGGAAGACAAAGAGGTGGATGAATCTTGACTGTTTTTTGGTCTTCTTGTTTCTCTCTTCTTCTATATAAACTGCTATGCTCTGTAAGAAGAATATGGGCAAGGACATGTGAGGTCCTCCTCAGGGCTAGGGCAAGAACATGTGAGGTTCTTCTCTAAGATAATGATGTATCTATTGTAGTTGAGAGAGTATGCGATGCTCTTCTCTGGGGCAGGGATGCATTCTTTGATGTAATTCTCTTGTAGTTGAGAGTGTGTGAGACTCTTCTCTAGGGCAAGGTGTATTCAAGTGGTGTAGCTTGAATGTGAGGTGCTATGGGTTGTAGAAATTTTCTCATAGTGGAACCCTTTGTTGTTGTTTGACAACGGTCGTGGACGTAGGCCGATTTGGGCTGAACCATGTTATCTTTTTGTGTTTATGTGATTGTTTGGTTTGTATTTCCTTCCCGTGTTAATTTTCTGTCCAAACTTGTTTTTCCGCATTAAGGATCTGCAGGGGAAATCGGGTGCTGATTTCCCAACAAAAATATGTTCTAATTGTGTAGGAATATTTTTATTAGAAAACTGCGTAATTTTATAAGGTGCAGCTCGATTATTATCGGATGTTCCGAAGATAATTATTGATTTTGATGGAGGATGGACTGACTCAATAGTTTTACCAGAAGTTGTAACTCATTTATTATTTACATTTGTTGTAACATTTATTTGAGGAGTTTTACTACTCATTGTTAACCATTTGATAAAATGAATATGGATTTGATATTGGCTTAGTGTATTATAATATTTTTGTTGGAGTTCATCTCTTTGTTCTTTATTGTAGGTATTAAAAAACCATTTTCTATTATTATTATTTTTATCGTGATAAAATTCAATACGTAAATATTCTTTATTTATTGTAAAGTTTTCATCAGAGATAACAAGTATATTGAATTTAACTTCAAGATCTTGTATAGATTCACCTGGTGATTTTGGTGTAGTAACATTATAAATTGGTTGATGTAAATGTGAAGTAGTTTGTTTTATTCCTTTTAAATTTGTAGAAGATTTATTTATTTTTATTTTTTATGTTTTAAGGTTTTAGGGTTCATCTTTCCTTTTATTTTTATTTTTAGGGTTTAACATCTTTTTTAGGGTTGTAATTTTTTGTTTTTTTGTTTTTAGATTTAGTTATTAGGGTTTAGGTTCATCTTCTCCTCTTAGGGTTTATTTATTATTATTTTTTGGGGAGTTAGATTTTAAGGTTAATTTTTTTTTTAAAGTTTTAATCTTTTTAGGGTTTTTATTATTATCATTTTTTATGCTTTAATATTTACGGTTTTGGATTCATATTTCCTTTTAGGATTTTAGTTTACAATTTTAAGATTATAAGTTTGAATGCTTAGAATTTAAGATTTATATATTCTAAATTAAAAAAATTTTCTTTAACTTTATTTATTTTCAAGGGTTTTTGATTTTGAATTGACTTAAATTTTAAAGATCGCCAATTTCAATAATCCACGCGTCATAACGTGATCAAACAAGAGACCTATATTGGTCCTACGGATGATCTCCTCATGACTTAATTTATATTTTAAATTATTATATTTTATGTTTTTTTTTATCATTTTTAATTTCTTTAATATAATCATTTACTTTTCTGATTTAGTAGGTTCACTGTCGTTTTTGTTTTTTGGTAAACAAGGTTCACTGTCTTTACCTAGCCGTTAAGATGTTAATGTCATTTTTTCACCAAAAAAAAAAAAGAGAAAAAGATGTTAATGTCATCCAAAGTCGATATCATGGGGCATATGGCCTTATGGTTTTGTTGCTTTAGAGCCAAGACAAAGCTACTGCAAATAAATGATAGAAAGTAGTTATTTAAAGGTGTCATGCTTTTACCGAGTTGAATCGTCTATTGCGGGTTCCTCTGTTGCCAAGGGGTCCATAGGGGCACAAGTGATAGAAATGTGATGGTGTGCCAGGGAAATCCCATAATTCATCTGAGAACAAAACTATAATTTTGCCCTCAAGTTTGTTTCAGCCAACATTCTCATGTTACCTTGCTAACAGGGGATCCTCCCCGTGTTTTTTTTTTGGTTCCTAAAACATCTTGTGGTTCTTTAAGAAAGAAGGGAAGAAAAGTCAAAATAAAAAAAAAACTGATAGCTTTTAGAAGTTATTTTTTAACTTTTGAAAGTTAAAAAGTTAAAAAATGAAAAAAAGTTAATTTAGTAACATAAATAAAAAATAGTTTTCTAAAAGTTAAAAAGTCAAATTTTAACTTTTTACGAGAAACTAAAAAATAGTTTTTAAAAAATCATTTTATTTATTTTTTTCTCTCTTCGACTCTCTGACCAAGGTTTAAAGGATCGGTTTGGTCCGGTCCAAAGCCATGATACAATAATTGTATTGTTGGGTTTTGAATCAAACTAGTACAACCGATACCAATCTGGACCAATCGAAACAACCGGTCTAGTGATCCGTAATAATTGGGATTATCCAGATCGATAATAATTGGACGGTCCAAACCGGTATCAATATGGACCGATCCGGTATCAACCAGTTCTGATCGATACCGTCGGTCTAGTGACCGATATCACCAATATGATGACTAATTTGGCCCATCCAATTATTTTTTATTTTAAAATTTAACAAGCGGTCTTTTGTACCGGATCTCGGCCGGACAGTACTGTCAGTCCAGACCAGGACAAGACAAAACCGGTCTGGTCCGTATCGAGACTGGCCAGGACTGGCTACAATACAATAATTGTAATGTGGGGTTTTGGACTAGACCAATACAACCGTTGCCGGTCTAGACCAATCAGTACAACCGGTTCGGTGACCGATACAATTGGATTGGCTAAGACCGGTCCAATCCCTAGCCACGATACAATAATTGAATTGTGAGGTTTTGAATTGGACCCGTACAACCGTTTCCGGTCTAGACCAATTAGTACAACCGGTACAATCGGTCCAATGTTGTTGTTGTTGTTGTTTTTTTTTTTTTTTTTTAAATTGTAAATTGGACAGTTCAGACCGGTATTGATCTGACCGATCTGGTACCAAACATCTTTTTGATTATAAAAGTAGATAATAAAATCTACTTCTCAACAGTTACGTTTTTAACTTTTGAAAAGTTGCTTTTTAAAAGTTGAATGACATCAGCCCTTAGCATGATACATCAATAAATCACAATAACCCTGAAATGGCTCCACATTCATAATATTAAAAAAGAAATTCCAAAATCATAATACATAGTTTCAAATTTCTACGTAGGCAGTGTTTGTGTGGCCAATCTAAAGGAGTGGACACCTTGAATTAGCCACGTCAACGCTCCAACTGATAGAGATTTGTTTCGGTGATGTGGAACCTCCGACCCCACTTAGTGGGAACATAATAAACCACGGATATATGACCCCACCCACAAGGCCTACAGAAAAATTAGAGCATCGCCCGCAGGCGACCTATATATGTCACCCCTAATAGAATATCGCCATGTGGCTATAAGGACGGGATCCTCTGTGAGGTAAATCCCTGCGGTCTCTCTGTGATGTAGAGACAGCCCCGGAGGCGAAAATATCATTTCGCCCCTCGAGTGCTGTCTTGGTGGGCCCCACCCACCCAGGGCTGTCTCTACATCACGGGGGGGGGGGGAGGACCTCAAGGATTTAACTCACAGAAGATCCCGGCACGTGGCGATAAACTCAACTGAAGACTTGTTCAAACAATATTTTTTTCTTTGCATAAAAATCTCGTAAAAAACCTTTTATAACTAAAATCTAAAGTAGGATAAGTATGATAATGGTACGATTTATTTATTTATTTGTGTTTTAAGATTTTAGGATTCATTTCTTTTTTGAGGGTTTATATTGCATTTTTTTAGGGTTTTAATTTTTTTTTGGTTTAGTTATTAAGGTTTAGGGTTCATCTTCTCCTCTTAGGATTTATTTATTTATTTTGGCTCTTATATTTTAAGGTTAATCTATTTTTTTAAGATTTAATATTTTTTAAGTTTTTTATTTTTTTTAAGGTTTAAGGTTCATATTTTCTTTTTTAGGGTTTTAATTTAGGATTTTAAGATTCTAAGTTTGAATGCTTAGAATTTAAGATTTATATAATTTTTATGTTTTAAATTTAATTTTTTTTAACTTCATTTATTTTTAACCGTTATTGATTTTGAGTTTGACTAAAACTCTAGGTTGCCGGATTCACTAATCCACTTGTCATATATAGGTCCCGTGCAGGTGACATCCTCACGACTCCAGATCATATATCAAATAAGCTTGGATACTCAAACCTGAGATGTCCCTGAACTAGAAGAGAATTTTGACGCTTTATATTAATTAAAAAGCACATCTAACCTAATATACATCAGAGGAATACCAGAACTTTCCTATTATGATGTATGTATAAATTACCCAATTGAATGAAACTTGAAGTTCAGTAGCTGAAGAAATCAAATTGTTAGTAAATTCTAATCTTAATTTAAGTTTTAATTCTAATTAAGAAAGGCAACAAGCAGATATACATCACAAACATGAAACAAACATGCTTGATTCTTATGAAGAAATGATCTTTCTAACCTTTTTGTCCTTCATTTCATCACCATTACTAAAGCCTTTTAGCAACTAAATGGAAAACAGAGTAGAGAACCACACACAAGACAGCCAAAGCAAGTGTAGAATCAAGAACAATATCGATCTCTTAAGACTGGTAGCAGAAGAGTTGATTGGATGTTTGAAATAAAAGGGAAAATAAGGTAATATTGGGTCAGGAGGAGGAGGGAAATTGTTACGAGAATAAGGTGGTGAAGGGGTATATGGTAAATATCCAGTAGGTGGAGGATAGTATACAGAAGGAGGAGGGTAAGAACCTGACCCTGAAGGTGGTGGCTGAGCTGGCTGCGACGGCGGTGGCGGAGGGTAGGTTGTAGTGCCTGTAGGTGGTGGTAGGCAAGGATATGGGCATTCGGGAGGTGAACCGTATTGAACTTGATCGGCAACCGTAATTTCCGGTGTCGACATCGCCGGAAAGTTCATGATCATGGTGACAAAAAAGATGGTAGAGACAATCTGCTTGAAAGTTCCGGCCATTGTATGAGAATGAACTAAAGAAGATGGAAATAAGAAAGGAGGAAAAAAGACTAAGTAAAACCAATTGGGTGAAGGGTGGGTGTGGAGGGATGACCTACTAGAGGACTTTGAACATTTCGTAGCTAAAGTTGCAATAATTGAATTGTAGAAACTATTGAAAGCAACCTCTACGTATTGTTTAAGCGTTATATGGATGAAAGCTTTTTGGCTTTGGAATGCTGCCTCAAACTAGGTAGCCTCTTCATGACCAAAAGGTATAATAGGACTAGGAAGGGTAAAATGGGCCCACCAATAAATCAGTATAGGCCGTTTGATCTTTATCCACCGCTTCTTTGATGTACTATTGGGCAATATTAATTGTCAAGCACTAACTTTACTTGAATGGCTTTATCGCTTGGCTTTGTTAATCTATTACGCATTGGGGTTGGGTTGGGTTCGAGCGGGTCTATATTCAAACCCGGCCATTTAATAAGCAGGTTGAGAAATACAAACCGAACTCAACCCGCCGCTTTAACCCATTTAACTTGTTTCTTCAATATAATATTGTAAATATATTAAAAAATATTTAAATATATCATTTTACATATAGATAACATATAAAATATATTTTAGTATATAGACTATATGTATAAATAAAGAAATAAGCAGGTTAAGACGAGTCAAACAGGTCAAGAGGACCAACTCAAATCTAACTAATTATGGATTGTAGACCACTCCGTTCGTAAAAACCTCAACTCGTGCAAACCCGTTAACCTACGAACTAGTATATGATTTTGTGGTGTTGTTGGTCTGGAAAACCAAAATCCGCCTTTCCCGATTGGTTGGTAGTTCTCACTCTCAGTCATGGGGTCGAAGTGTGCGCGGGCATGCCAGAACTTTTGCAAGTTCACCTGAAAGACAGGTTATGTGTGTTAAACTGCGTAAGTTAATTGTTAAGATAAATCAGTCGACGTGTGACCGATTTTAAGCCAGACAATTGTATGGTTCACAATCTCGAAGGATCAATGGCTGATCCAAAGAAACTGATTTTACGCGATCAACAACACTTTATATTAGAACAAGGAGAACGATTCGTCAATACACAATTTAGAAAGATAACTTCCTAATTTGAAAAGACAAATAAACATGAACAAAGAAAAACACAAAACATAAAACCTCTGACTGTTCCTTAGGCTCCGATCGTGGGACGTAACTAAACTAATTCACGTATGCACGAATCAATATGTAAGGGACTGGCATGAAGGCCTCCGTGAATCTCCAATTAGGATTCCTCCTTTACTGACTAGAGGGATCTTCTGCGAGAAACTTAGTCCTAGGTGTAGTAGGATCTTTGCTGGAGCTTACGATTACTGGTGATCATTGGGGATCATAAATTGAACTAGGTTATGACTAACTAGGTTGAGTAGCTGTGGAGCTCTTCAATTGGGTTGTTGTAGAGACCTTCGTCTCGGCCGATTCTCTTCTATAGCCCATTATTGCAACCATTCGATGGTTTGTACATAATGGGCGGTTATTAGTCCTCTCTCGTTGACACATGGCCCACTCTGCCATTTTCAATTAGCAACACATTCTCAAGGTCTGATGAAGGAGACGAAACGGGCTTGAGCCAATCTTCTGGGTCCTACGTTCTCCTGTTGAGCCTGCGTTCTTTGGTTGGGTCTATGGTCTTTTAGCTCCTCATGCTTTTTGGCGCATGTGGGTTAGTAGTCTATGGAGCCGGGCCGGTCTCGGGTGACCTGGTTCGGCCTAAACATTGCCTCTTTCTCTTGTCTTTTCAAAAACTTGTTTTTGAACTGACAAGAGAAAATCCCACTTAAACTTCCTTGGAAAACGGAGATCATCATTGTCGTCTTTTCATCTCTTCTTTTTAAAATTTAAAAAGGCCCTTTATCATCTTTATCCATTACCCGCTTTGTTTCCTCTCTTCATACTCGCTGCTCTACTTCTCCTCTTCTTAGTACCTACTTTATTTTTCTGTATACTCATGGCATCTAGCATCTCCCCCGAATCTGCTATTTTCAGCTCGGCCGACCAGCGCATCACTTTTCCTTTCGCAGGCTTGTTGGCTATTGGGCCTTCTTTTGCTGAGATAACGCCCCCGTTGGCTTCGGCCTTGCAACCTGTTTTCCCCAAATATTTTGGGGAAAACTGCCTGGCTGATGCTTCCTTCCTCGATTGGCAATCGTGGACAGCCAGGAGTACTCTGAGATCCTGGCCGAAGGCCAATGCAGAATGGGTGGCTTGGATCGATAGACTGACCCCTTCTTCGCCCCTCTTTGGAAATCCCCATGTATCTTTGAACTCATTCAATATTCATGGTTTTAGCTCTCCATGTCTCACTCTATGCTTGCGGCTTTGGCCTGTTTCTGGTCCCGTTCTACTAATTTCTTCCACCTCCCTTGTGGTCCCATGGGCCCAACCATCCTTGACATCTATGCCCTCACTGGTCTGCCACCGATCGGGGAATCAGTCAATGGTAACCTCCCTTCCTCCAATCTTTCGTTTGATAATTCTAACGCCCGAGTTGTGTATGGCACCTTTATAGAAGTTTGTGTGTTGCCTCCGGTCAGTTGACCAAGGAGTACACTAGGGTGGCTCTTGCTCTGGCTAGCGGCCGAGAGCTTGCCCTAGCCCCCTTTTACCTTTCTCAGCTTTACCATGGCTTGTTTAGTCTCGCCAGTAGAAATCTTGCCTCTGTTGGCAGTCCCTTACGAATTTTGCAGTTTTGGGCGTGGGAATATTTCTCAGGCTTCTTTGCTTAGTTGGCCATGTCTCCAGTTCCCAACCTTCATTTTCGCGGCCAACGTTGGCTGAATTCTAGCATTTTTTCACGTTCCTTCTCGGAATGTTTCAAATTCTTTTTTACTCTCCCCTTTGATCATTCAAATATACTCTTCTTTTCTTTTCCAGTCGAATTAGGTCAGTCCGAATTTTTCAACCTTTCTCTTTTTGAAGACTCTAATGATCTTGCGGCCGTTCCCAAACGGAACTCAATTTGGGCCTCATACTTAATCTGTCGAGACCTTCATTTTGGATCTCTGGAGGAGGAAACCCCCGACCGAAACCAAAAGTGTGGGGTAGAGATTTATCTCCTCAACTTACTGTCTCAGCAGTTTGGGTTCGCCCAGGTCATTCTTACTCCCGCACTTGTTTCTTTCAATTGTCCACCATATCTTCGGACCGTGATTTTTCAGGCCGATGATATTCATCATGTCAATCAGCTCATTGAAAGTTCGGCCGCCGGATTCTCCATCTCTCGCTGTCCTAACAGTCCTGCTTCATCCCCAGCTTTCCATAGTTGGTGGTATTAGTTATTTCCACTCTACTTTTGCTGTCGATTTGTCTATATATATCTCATGCTTGAGTGCGCCGGCCGAGTTGGCTCCACCCGTTTCGGTCGAGACTCCTTCGGCCGCCAAGACGTCAAGTCCCAAGAGGAATGGTAAAGCCCTTGCTAAAGCTTCTTCTGACCACCCCAAAAAGGTCACGTCAGGTATTTACTCCTCTATAAAATTTGTCATCATTTTCGAAAGTTATTATAGGTTTAAATGGGAGTTGAACCTTGAGAGAGAAGAGAGATTCTGAAATTTTCTGTTGGCTTTTGGATTTGCAGAGAAGAAGTGAAGAGGGAAGAAGGAGTTCTTCTAACATTGCTGTTCTTCTTCATTGTTTTCTGCAAGATATAAGGTAAGTACATTACCTGTATAATTGTTCTTAGAATGTCATGTTGTACATACTATTTTGAGGTATTTGAAATCTATTCAGATCTGATTTTGTTGCATTAAACTATGTTATTGATTTTGGTTTTATTGAACTTTACTCTAGAACTTAACTAATGTCTCTATAGCATGCTTAAGACATATATGATCTATTGGAAGAGAGTTATAACTCTGGAATTTTCTGTTTTCACAGTAGTTGCAGAAACAGGCTAAATTGGTTTTTCTTATAGTCTAGCTCAAATCTTATTTTGATTGGAATGGATATATGTTCAGAATGGTATTAGACGTATATGGAAAT
>JAUPMG010283568.1:0-18163 GCA_031762675.1 Pachysandra terminalis | reverse complement strand
GATCGCCCGATCCGGACCGGGATCGGACGATCCTTTTTTTTTTGGGGTGCTTCTCGGACCGAAACCGACTCGGGGATTGTCCCCTTCCGATCCTTGACACTATGTTTACTATATTCATCAAGAAAGTGGATGTAATATTTGCTTCCATTATTTGACACAACTGGAGCTGGGCCCCAAACATCTGAGTACAATAAGTCTAGGGGACCAGATGATTTAGAAAAAGATGAAGAAAAAGGCAATTTATGATTTTTGCCTAATTGACAAGCTGAACAAAAATTAGACACAGTCTTATTCTTGACATTTGACAGTTTATTTGCAGATAAAACATAGTCCATTGTGCGGGATGCAAGATAACTGAGCCGTTGATGCCAGATATCTAATGAAACCCTTTCTCCAAGAAGAACAGACTTTGATGTAACCATTGTAATCGTTGATGGGTTATGAGAAGGGAGTCGGTACAGGCCGTCTTTAATTTGTCCTCGAAGTAGAACCTTCCCCGTTCTGCGATCCTTTATCAGGCAAGAAGATTTATTAAATTCCACTGTAACATCATTATCGGTTGTGAACTGTCTAACCGATAGCAGGTTTTTGCTAATATCAGGCACATGGAGAATATCATTCTTAATAAATTACCAGATGAACTTGATAAGAGAGAAGAGCCAATGTTGCATATTTTCAAACCTGATCCATTTCCAACGCGTACTTGATCCGGACCACTATATTTAGATCGAATGGATAGATTGTTGAGATCTGAAGTGATGTGGTTTGTGGCACCTGAATCGGGATACTAGGCAAAATCGTTGGATTAGTTTTCTATCATGGTAGTAAGAGCAGTGGGTTGTTCTTCCTGTTGAGCATGAATATAGCGACTGTAGAAATTTATCGCTACGTGATCGGGATGGTTACAAATTTGGCAAACAACTCTTGATGTTGTGGAGAAGAATTGTTGTTGACTGTTGTGTGGTTGACGATCGTTGCCTGGATGGGTGGATCGTCCACAACCACGTCCTCTTCCTCTCCGATTGAAGTTTGGTTGTGAACGAGATGTTTGTCATCTCTATGTCCTCGTACTGCTACGTGAGCAGTGATTCCACTTTGATCAAAAGATGTGGAATGTTGTTGAGAGAGTCTGATTTCGTGGTTACATAATAGATCATGCAAAACATCTATAGAAACAAGGTCAGAACGAGTAGTTATTGAAGTAAAGAATGATTCGTACTCGGTGCCCAAACCGGCAAGCACATAGAGAATTAGATCCTCATCAGATATAGGTTGAGCTGTTGCAGAGAAACTATCTGCTATCCCTTTGGCTTTTTGCTGATAATCAAACATACTCGTTGATCCTTTCCGGAGTGTTTATCGTTGTAGTTGCAATTGCATGATTCGAGCTCTTGAGTGTGAAGATAGCATATTCTCAAGAGTAACCCAGACGTCTTTGGCATTTGTTAAGCCAACGACATGAGCGAGAACAATATCACTCAAAGAGGATATGATCTAACTAAGTAATAGTTGGTCCTTCTTTTGCCAGGCTATATAAGCCTGATTTAGATAGGTTTCTGATTCTTTTTCCTTCACCAAATTTTTGGGAGGACAGATTTCTTCCCCAGTTAGTATGCCCATAAGATCATACAGTCGAAGAACAGGAAGAAATTGAAACTTCCATAGTAGGTAGTTATTCCTATCTAGTTTTAAGGAGATGAAGTGATGAATATTACCGATTGATGGAGTGGTATTTCCAAACACCATTTCATTGTTTGTAGCATTTGTTCTTTTTTTTTTTTTTGATAACTTGGGTGTCCGGGACTTAGGCCCGACTAATCCCAAGTAGGAGGCTTGCGCAGCAACCCACCGCCACGACCTCCCACACATCCCTAATTGGATCAATTATGGTTCAATTAGAATCTTAATTGGTCTAATTGAGGTTCAATTGTAGTCCTAAATAGCACAATTACAAAAACCCTAATCAATGTTATTCATTATTATAAAGTTTAATTATTATAAATTCATTACTATAAAATAAAATAAAAAATAAAGTTCAATATTATAAGTTTCAATTTTAGGATAAATATGAGCAATATGGTCAAAATCCATTAGCATTTTTATATTCTTTCTCAAATTCTTATGTAGGCCAGAATCACTTTCATGGTGTCAATTTATCTTGATGTCTGATATTTTGATATTTTCTGATATTATCTTGAAAGTTTGAAATAAACTAACACTTTAAATAATTATGTAATTTATTTTATAATTTAATTTTAAAATTTTAAAATTAATTTAAAAACTTTCCAAGTAATCAACCTTTGGTTCCATTGATCTTCATTCTTTTAAGTTTTCCAGGTAAGGTTTTTATGATGTTCCCTAATCCCTACGGTCAATCACTCTGACAAAAAATTTAAAAAGCTTTTTGTTATATTCTTAAAAAATGAATTTTCTAAGTATAGGGCACTTCAAAAAAATGAATTTCTGTACATAGAATCTCACTACATTTGTTGAATGCATTCTGAAAAATTAATAAACTTACCGAAGCAAGTGCTTAACAAAAAAGAAAAAAAAATACCAACTCCACTTGTGATCAATAGATCCGTGGTCAAAATTTCAATTCCTTTGTCCCGAGTTTGGACAAAAATGGTTTCTCTTTTCTTACTTGTTATTGTTTTTTGGTTATTGCCTTTAGTTTGATATAATTAACACAAAAAAAAGATAATAAAAAATGCTATTATGACTTGATCAAAGGGTCACGAGTTTATATCATTAACTAAGTGGATAATATATCCATAGTTTCTCAGTTCTTTTCTGGACTTCAAATAATGATATTTTTCTTTTACAAGATAAACATGTATTGCCTAAATTAAGCAAGCAATCGTATGCCTACAACTGTTTTGTTTTCTTGAAAGAAAGAAATAAAACACTTTTATAGAAAGAAATAAACAAAAAAGAAAAGAAAACATACCTACAAGAAATAAAGAGGCCGATCTACAATTTTGATGCTTTCTGACGAGTTTTCAGCAAATTCCGGTGTTATTCCGACCAAGGAGAGACTCTAAGGGATTAACTGAGATTTCAAATGAAGAATGGAGACCTCAAATGAGGTCCATTCTCCTTAAAAGGACGAATGGTAGTGTGGTCATGTCACTCATGTGACTATTTTTTTAAAACCCATGTGGTTCGAACGATCCAGAATGGATCGGCCGATTTGAATGGCCAATTCCGATGCGGATCGTCCAGCCCAGACAATCCATAACGGAATCGGTTCGAGTCAGTTTTTTAAATATTTTTGGAATCGGCTAGGGATCGCGGATCGTCCCGAGCCAATTCCGAGTTGGACCGGCCGATCTGGACTGGGATTAGCCGATCCTTTACACCATGCCGGCCAGTACAAACTAGTACAACCAGTCCCAGGCACATGTTAGCCCACGAATCGAGCATAAGAGCTCGGGAAACCATTTTCGGTCGTCCTGAGATCATATCTCCTACACCAAGAGCCCAAATTGAAAGATATTCAACCCCATTGCTATTCTTGGCATGCTCTGCGATATTGTGGCAATTGTATCTCAGATCTGCGCCAATAGGCTCCAGATATGTGCAGTTTCAATGAAACACCAAACTTTTGGGGATTTCATTTTTAAGGAAAAACCCTTGCTTCTTTTTCACTTTTAACATCATTAAAGGTGTTGAGATGGACTGCCATTTTTGTGCAATCTAAGATTTGGCCTGATCTATAGGGGCCAAAAATCTGTGGTATGTTGTTTTTGCTCTCTCTAGAGTTCGGCCTCTTCTTTTTCTTGCCCTTCAACTGTTTGATGTTTGGATCATGCTGAATTTTTTGATCCTATTCTAAATCCTTGATGGTTGGGTAAGGAGTTTGTGCATTGCATTGGGTTTTCTGAATTCTCTTGGCTCTAGTTCATCTGTTATTGGCTGGTTAATCTATTCTCTCTTGGTTTTTACATTGTTTGAGTCGTTTTGTTGGTTAAATTGGATCTGTCGTGGCTGAGGGAATACCTCCATTACTTAAGGTTGATGATATGCCTAAATCCATTACCTCAAGAAAATTGATTGGTTTGAATTACCTAGCTTGGGGCCTTGGGCACATGCTGTGAAATTTTTTTTGTGTGGAAACGTAAATTTTTCTGTGGAAAGGGGGGTTTATCCCCTCATCCATGAAATAACGACATCTGAGTCACCCTCCACCACTAGCTCTTGCATACCCAAAAAACCAGCCTCCTTC
The DNA here is from genome assembly GCA_031762675.1 of Pachysandra terminalis. Classification (NCBI taxonomy): domain Eukaryota; kingdom Viridiplantae; phylum Streptophyta; class Magnoliopsida; order Buxales; family Buxaceae; genus Pachysandra; species Pachysandra terminalis. The sequence goes on along the minus strand of JAUPMG010283568.1, from coordinate 13,935 downwards.
AATCCAAGTGAATTAATCTTTTCCCTGATAACATTCCCTTCTCCCTGCGGGCCAGAGAAAGCATGAATGATGGATCTCCAGTGATCTCTAAATACCCTCCAATCTCTGATGCTCCCGAGTTACATAGAGAAGACCCATCGAAGTTCAGTTTGACCACTCCTACCTCAGGTGACTGCCATATATCACAGTTCGATAGCCCGTATAGGAAAGACCAAACTAAAGTCTTCCAGTCCCTTATGACATTTGATGCTAAGAAATCCTTAAACTCCTTGCATAAGCACATCCATGCTGTCACCATCGTCTTGGCCTGGTCCGCCACCTCTTGAGGACAGCAACTCCCCTCATGGAATATCCTCTTATTTCTCTCGGTCCAAATGGGCCAGAGAACTGCAAATACTACATCTCTATAAATAATTCCCCCCCGTTTTCCTAGCCTAGGGAATCTCCACTGTTCAAAGAACTGTTGTAAGGTCATTGGTAAGATAAATGTGAATCCAATCAACTGCAACAGCCTGTACCACACCTCACGGAAAAACAAGCAGTGTAAGAACAAGTGGTCTACCGACTCGTCATTACCTCTACAAATGAAATAGATCTGAGGGGAGATGGCAAGGTATTTCCTGCGCTTTTGAAGATTATCCTAGGTGTTTATCTTATTACATATTACAGTCTAAGCGAATGCCCTGATCCTAAGGAGGATAGTTGGTTTCCAAATGGAATGGAAGGAGAATGTAGGGTGGGACAAAGCATTGTCAAGTCTAAGAGCAGTGAAGAAGGATCTTACAGAGAAAATGCTCTTCTATTCAGGAGTCCAAAACCTAGAGTCTTGTAGGTTGGGATCAAGGAACACATCCTGAACAGCATGACTAAGAGAAGAGAACTCAACGATGTCAATAGGACTAAAGCCCCTTCTAAAGTGAAGATTCCAAGTAAGACCAGATGCAGACCATGACATGATGGCCACCACCTTGGCATCCCTGAAAATGGCATAAGCAGGGGAAACAGGGTCAAAAAGGGGTGTCCCCCCACCAAAGTCTGTCCAAAAGTGTATAAGAAACTCAGATCCAACCCACAGCGGAGTAAAGGATAGAATCCCAGGGCAATATCAGAGATCACCTTCCATGGGCAGTTATTGGACCCCCTCAGTCCAGGAAGAATATCCCACCATTTTCATGTTAACCATACTTACTACTAATAACATTATACCATAGACTATCTTTGTCTGCACTGAACCACCAGAGCCATTTGCCAAGAAGAGCTTGGTTTCTTGCTGCAATGTTGCCAGTGCTCAACCTTCCATTTTGCTTACATCTGCATCCCGGCTCCCATCTCACTAAATGATACTTTCTCTTTTCCTTTCCTTCCCAAAGGAAGTCCCATTGACATTTTTCAAGGATTTTAACTACCTTACATGGACATTTGAACACTAATACAAAATAGAGAAGTAGATTGGCCAAGGATACCTGAATCAAGGTAATGCGACCAACAAAAGACAGATAGTTTATTTTCCACATGGCAAGCCAGATCTCAACTCTCAATCACCGGATCCCAGAACTAGATGGATCTAGGATTCCCCCTAAAAGTAGGCCTAAGTATCATATGGGCCACTACAACACACCCTAAGGTTCCTGCAAGCTCCTCAAGTAATGCCCATCCATACCTGTCCCTGAGACAATGCTCTTTTCTAAATTAACCCCAAGCCCTAACACGATCTCAAAACATCATAGAATACACTTCACCTGGAATACATGATCCCTAGAAGCCTCCAAAAATAGGATGACCCACTAATCAATCCACTCTCACCTGCCAATCTGAGAAATGTACGAAGGACATCGCTAACTAAGGTAAATAATAGTGGTGACAACAGATCCCCTTGACGTAAACCCTAGACGCAAGCACCAAACCTTTCATTGACCCATTGATAATAAAGAACTGTACATTTCTAATACATCCATTGATCCATCTCCTCCATCTATTTCCAAACCCTTTCCATTCTTATATTGAGTCCAAGAAATCCCATTCCGCATTATCGTACGCCTTCTCCAAGTCCATCATACAGACTACACTTGCCCTTTTCCATTTTCAATCTCTCATCCACACACTCGTTAGCAATCAACAAACTGTCCAATATTTGACACTCCTTAATAAATGTACTCTGGTTCTGAGATACTAAAGATAAAATGACCTCCCTCAACCTATTGGACAATGTTTTGGCAATCATTTTATAATGGCTAGTGATCAGACTTATTGGTTGAAAATCCCAAATGTCTATGGCTCCTTGTTGCTTGGGGATAAGTACTAGAAAAGTGGCATTTGTGATCTTATTTATTAACCCATTCTCAAAAAAGTTGTGAATGACTTCCATCAATTCGTGAATGCATTCCAATGCATTGCATAGATCTCACGAATCATAGTTAAAGCGATCAAGCAGGCCTAGTGTGAAGTGATTGATCAAGAGCATGAGGAAATTCATTAATTCTATCATTACTACACTGACTGGAGTAAAAAAATGAGAGGGTTGTGTAGATAGGACCTAGCATGTCCTAGGCTTACAATCTCTCATGGTTGTGTAAATAAACTGTGAACACTTGTTCCTCTTGACCCATCCTTAATATCATGGCACGCAAGTAGAAAAATGTTTTTGGTGGATGTTTTCAAGCTACTTAGAACGCCATCCATCATTTTCAGCGATTTGGATGTGATGCTCATGATAAATTACACCTAAAAATGGACGATCAAAATAAAGGTGAGTCATTATTGTCTTTGGATTTACTTGTAGACTTACAGAGTCTCTCTAGTTATCAACAAAGAATAGTGGGTCAACTTGTAGACTTACTGAGTCTCTCAGCCCTAATACCACTGAACAGAGTCCTCACTGCCGCTCATGAAGTCACAGAAGTCAGGAACCCCTCAATCACACTGGAGGTCGAAGAGAAACAATCCTGAAAAATCCTCTGGTTACGCTCCCTCCAAATATGCCATAAACTGGCCAAGAAAACGGATCGATATAAAATATGACCCTTCACAGACAATCCGGGAAAACTCCATTGTGCAAATAGCTGGCAAATACTCCCAGGCATCACCCACATCCTCCCAATGATGCTCAAAAAGAACCTCCAAACCTCAGCGGCCATCGTACAGTGAAGGAACAAATGATCAATCGTCTCCTCCACCTAACAACATAAAAAGCACATGTGGGGTGATATCACCAAATACCTCCTTCGTCTCAGGAGCATGTCAGCCATGTTAATCCGATAAAGCAATGCAGACCAAACGAACGCCCTAACTCTAGGTGGGGCAGGAGAGGACCACACAGACTGGGCAAAAAAAGAGAGAGGAATCCCCAATCTGTTAGATCTAAACTGATCAAAAAAAGATCGACACGAAAAAACTCCCTTAGGATCTGGAGTCCAGATTCTCCTATCCGGCCAATCTTGACTCACTAAAACGTTCCCGAGTGACTCCAATAGGGAAGACAACTCACTCAACTCCACATCCCTAACATTCCTACGAAGGGGAAGGTTTCAAACAAGACCATACCCGGACCAAGAAAGAACCTCACTTACCAACGAGGACCAACACTGGACCAAACTGAAAATTCTGGGAAACTTGAAAGCAAGTGGAACCTCCCCAAACCACATATCATGCCAAAATGAAAAAGATGACCCACAACCCACCTCAAACCTGATCAAAGAGAAAAATGAAGGAGCTAGAGCCAACACAACTTTCCACAGGCTTGCCGCCAAGACTCTAGTGTTCAGGTTCAAATCCCTCCCATTGTGCTAAGAACCCTATTTACTAACAATTACCTTGCACCACAAACAATCATGCTCATCATTGAACCTCCAAAGCCATTTAGCTAGCAGAGTCGAATTCCGATCCATTGTATTACCCAAATTCAAGCCACCAAGAGTCCTATCCTTAAACATAATCTCCCACTTAACCAAATGGTCACTACGCTCCCCACTACCCTCCCATAGAAACCTACGTTGTAGCTTCTCGATATGAGATGCCACAACCCTAGGCATCCGAAAAATCAACATATAGCACACGATCTCAAAGACTCTCAGAATACTCCTCACCCACTTAACATGGTCAACCCCTCCACATCAATAAACATGATCGTGTCGTCAGAAAATTGGAGATGAGAGATCTCCACCTCGTCCCTCCCTACTCTAAAGCCTCTAATCACTCCCATTTCAGTCGCCCTACCCATAAACCAACTCAGCAAGTCCTCGACCAAGGAGAAGAGAAAGGGGGATGGAGGATCTCCCTGTCTAATACCTCTAGAGGATGGGATGAAGCCCTGGACTGAGCCATTAACTAAAAAAGAAAATGACACATTCCGAAGGCACCCTGCAATCCATCTCCTCCATCTCACCCCAAAACTTTTCCACTCCAATATCTGATCCAAAAACTCCCATTCGACCCTATCATAGGCTTTCTCCAAATCTAACTTAATAACTAGCCCCGGGTTCCCCCTTCTATACTTTCCTCCACACACTCCACAGCCACCAAAATGCTATCAACAATCTGCCTACCCTTAATAAACGCACTCTGTTGCTGAGACACCAAAGGAGCAATCACCACTCTCAACCTAATATATAGGACCTTGGCAATGATCCTATAAAGACTAGTTGTTAAACTGATGGGCCTAAAATCCTTAATTTCGTCAACCCCAGGTTTCTTAGGGATGAGGACAAGAAACATGGCATTCGTGGCTCTATGGACAATTCCATTCTCAAAAAACTCAGCAAAAACTCTCATAAGCTCATTCTTCACCACATCCCAATTTTGCCGGAAAAAAGCTATCGTAAATCCATCCGGTCCCGAGGCCTTATCCCCAACGAGCCCCCACACTGCACTCCTGATCTCTTCCTCATCAAATCCCCTTTCCAACCATTGGCTATTATCCTCATCCAAGCACCCCTCGCCTCTTCTTTGCAACACAAAATCAAACAACTTTTCAGATCTGTAGAGAGAAGAGTAATAATCAGATAATGCACTAATAATATTCTCCTCAGATTCAATTCTCCCATTTCCCACTTTTAGGCTAATAATTTCATTCGATTCTCTCCTCCCATTAGCCATCTAATGAAAAAAACTAGTATATCTGCCTCCTTCCTTTAACCATTTAACCCTAGATTTCTGCCTCCAACTAATTTCTTCCAACTTCAACACTTCTTCTAACTCCTCCTTAACCCTCTTCCTCTCCTCCACCTCTTCAATCCTTAACACTCTCGTCCCTTCTCCTTGATCAATCCCCACCATTCTCTTCACTACGCTATCTTTCCTAGTCCCAATATCGCCAAAGATCTACTTATTCCAGATTTTAATTCTGTCTCTCAAGTCTCTAAGACTCCTCATAAACCTGAACCCTGCCCACCCATGATCAACCTCTAAACATTCCTTCCACCAAATCTCAATAGACTCCTTGAAACTAGGATGGGACAGCCACATGTTTTCGAATCTAAAGGGGGATAACCCACGCTGTCTAGGACAAGTATTAATCTGGATCGGCCAGTGATCCGAAGTCGTTCTAGCTAGGAGCCATTGAGTGATATGAGGATAATGCTCATCCCAGCCTAATGACACCAAACATCTATCCAACCTACACCAAACAGGCGGGCCCATTAGACCAGGAGAAATTACCACCAAGAAGAGGATAATCCACCAAATCATGATCCTTAATTAGAGAAGAAAACTTCCTCATGCTTCTAGTAACTCTCACTACACCTCCACTCTTCCCACTCACAAATCGGGACACATTAAAGTCACCTATCAGGCACCAAGCCCCTCCCCCTCCAAGGCTCCAACTAACCCTTGAATATGCCTTATCTCATCCCAAAAATCCACTCTATCCCTCGCACTATTGGGGCCATACACCGCAAAAAGGGCCCACTCAAAGCCATCATAACCAGACTAAAACAACCTTTAGAAACCTCCCCACTGACAACCGAATCCATGTCCCACACCACTAGAATACCCGTGGACGACCCTATAGCCGGTAGAAACTCCCATCTATGGTTTCTGTCACCCCAACAATTCCTCACCATTGCTTGACTGATCACTGCCTTCTTAATTTCAATTAATACCAAAATATCTGGTTTGACACTAAGACACAAATTGTTCACCGCCTTTTTCTTCTCCGCTTTACCTAACCCCATAATATTTCAACTAATAATCTTCATCGATCAACTCCAACTCCGCCCTCATTTCTACCTCTAAAGGATTCAACTGCCTCCACGATCGAGACCGACTCACCTTTCCCATCCCGGACTTGATCCAACACACTAGCCGCAAAAGTGGCCATTCTAGCCCATTCCCCCTCCTATCTAACCTCCCTACTATTGTTCACTGGAATAACTCCATCTGTATCACTCTCAATGTCCGCCTCCCCCAACCCACCATCTCTGTCTTCCCCCAAAGTATCCTGAATTTGGGTAATACAATGGTCCAACACAGACGGCTCAGAGTGCCTCGGGACATTTGGAGATTCAACAACAGGCGAAAAATTTTGCTTTGCAAAACAATTGTTAGCAAATATGGAATCAAAAGGATGGGAAAGGGATTTGGTCTTACACAAACTAGTCTGCGACTCACCTGTCGGAAAGGGAATTGGACTAGACCGAGAAGGACGCACACCAGATTTGAAGGTACAACCCACCCCTAATTTAGCAAAACAAGCGTCGAAATCTAGCATATGATTTCAGACTCTCACGGACATGCCCCAGAACTGATACAGCACCCGGCTCTCTCACCTCAATAACCTTTATGTCGCTCAAACCTGTACCATCTTTCATACCTAAATCACCAGGCTTGGAACTCACTCTAGCTCCCACACTCAATGGACTCTTCCTGCTGTAAACCTTATGCAGATGCCCCACCCTATGTTCAACCGGGTCTGAAATTGGCTCTCAATAACAAGGAGGGGAGAAGATCCTTCAGTATTACTCACCATCTTCTTCTCATTTTCCAACCGCTAGATCCTTGAGCATACGGACTCCAGCGATTTATGAACAGAAGCACAAAAATCTTTTAAGCAAGCCTGAAAGGACTGCAGCGATATATCATTCGCCCCCACCCTTTTATTTGCGTCTTCTTCAGCCCCAATCTCCATGCACAAACTCCTCACCTCCTGTGGGTAATCTCTGTCATCTTCCGGTAAAGAAGGTACAAGAGTAGGCCAAGGGCCTAAAACCCCACTCTCGTCCCTCCATCCAAAAGCCCTAAAGCCCTCATCATTCTAACTTGAATCCTCTTCAGGAGCTTTGGGCCCCAAGCCACTAAATGCTAAGCCCGGCGCGCTTCACTCCATTAAGACCCACTCCCACTAAACCCATATCTCCTTTCGGACACAAGCCCAATCTCAAATCCCCGTCTCTAGGGCCTTCACTCAAATGCCCAGTCGGAATGGGCCCCGCTTCCCTCACTCCATTTGAAGCCGAATCCGTGGGTCTCGAAACCCCCATCAGGCCCAAATCCACCATCAAGACACCGTCTCCAACGCCTTCAAATAGGGGCCCAGGCAGGATGGGCACCACGGCCCATGCCTATGTGCGATCAAAGTGACACGCAACCCATGACGTCTCTCCTTTCTCCGCATAAAGCCTATCTCCTCCACCTTTTGCCCTATTTTCATCCCTGACAGAAACCTTTTCACCTCCAGTTTGCTGCTTAGCCAAAGGAGGAAAAAAAATTGAATTTTTGGAGCTTCCAGCCGCCTGCCCTACCCCAATAGCCTGCGAAGGGGTAGGATGCTCGCCCAGGCTACCATCGCCGGTAGGGACACCCCTACCACGTACTAGGGAAGCGTGACCAACTACCATGCCACGTCCTATCATCAACTCCACGTCATCACCATCATTGCCGACACCTAACCGCCTCTCCTAGGAGCCCCCTTCTGCAACAATGGAGACGCCGACCTCAAACCATCTCCGGCCGTCGGAAAGCCAAATGGATCTCGGAATCTTCCACGCAGCATTGATGCACACATCCATAGTCAAATTCAGAAAACCTTCACCAACATCCACCGCGGGCACCTCCAGATTGGCAAGACCCCCAAAGAAACCCCCTATCAAACTGATAAAAATTTTATTCCATAGATGCTTCGGAACTCCCTCGATGGTTATAAGCCAACCTAGGCTGCAGACGGGAGCAACAAAGGAACTGGAAGGAGATACAGCCAAACTAGGCGGTAGGAAGAAGGAGAATTGGGGGGATCCGCCTGTAGAGACGATACGCGCATGACCGACATCAATATTTCTATTGTTCACGACGCCCCCATTGCTCTTCAGCGCCTGTCTCCCTGCTAATACAATAAAGTTCCACCCTCCCTCCACTGGCGGAAAAAACAGAGCACGCCCCCGGTTGGTGTTGCCAACCGAAGAAACCTTCAAAAATTCCCCTCTTCGATTGTGGCACACTTCTGCAATCAGCACCTGTCTATCAATTCTCAGGGAGCCCAACACTTGCGGATTCCTCCCCATCCTATCAATGCTGGAAACCATACTCACAATCCAGGAGAATTCTTCCACAGATAACCAAAGCCAAGTGTTGCCAACAAACCTAGCCTCTGTCACCTTTAATAGCGACCGATCGGCTTCAAGAAAAATACTTTGCGGTCGGCTTTCACTTTGATTCTATCTTGTTGACCACAACCACCCTCCGAACCAGATACTAAAGCCGGCTTCTCCTTACCCAAGACTGCATCCTTAAAGGATGACGTCACCACTTCTGCTTCAAGCTATTACTCGTCGACCCACTCCCTTCCAACAGAGCTCCAAGGTGACCAGTGACGTGGATAGGTGATGTGCAACAATTTAGCAGGCCCAGTCCAATTATTTGCATGTTTAGGCCCATATTTGTTAATTGATCCATACCCATAGATTGTCTTGCAAACCCAATTATTTGGGTTCTTTTTAGGTTAGGATTTTATTATTATTTATTGGAGTTTGACTTGGAAAGCATTTTAGAATTATGATTATCTAGGAAATTCATGTGGACGTTTTAGTTGGATAATATTTCATGTTTTAGATATTTTGGCTCTATTTTAGTGTTTTTAGGACTCTTCAACTATATGTAATAGCTTATGACTCCTTTATGTGATTAGGATTTATGAATAAATCTATCTAAAGGGTCTATTATTGGTGTATTGAGAGATGACGAATTTTAAATAACATTTCACACAATGTGTTTTTGAGGAGTGACTCCTCTTATTTCTCTAGTTTTGGTAAGACTTCATTACCAACCCTTGCTTCAGATTGGTGAGACTCCAATCTGTTCAAGGTCATATAGTGAGACTCTATCAGATTATCTTTCTCTTCCCTTTATTCTTTCTTATTTTATGTATTATTCAAGCCTATACCCAAAGAGAACCATGCTATCCTACATCATTTTTGGTATTAGAGCTAAAACCTGGAATATTAGAGATCACGTTTTCTATTGCGTTTGAAATTACAAAAAATAAATGTGCCAGGGTTATTATTGATGAAGATAGTGTTGAAAACCTGATTTTTGAGGAACTTGTGGAAAATATAATAAGCCATGATCCTTCTAAAGCATTCCGAAAATTAGAGTTTGCAAAGGTATTCCTTGGACATTTTTTTCTTAAAAGGTACGCCTTCTACATTATTAAAAAATTATTCCAATGGAGAATCGTCATATTATATTTGGACAACCTTGGATATAAGAACCAAGAACCAAGAACAAAATACGATGCAAAAATTCATACATATATGGTCGAAGACTCAGACTTCATAGAGAATCACTACCTACTCCTGAAACAAAACAAGTAGCAGTGAAGACGATACAAGAAACCAAGAGTGAAGATTCAAAATCAATGGATGTTTCCAATGAGCAGAATATTCCAGTTGAGGTTCAACCATTAAAGGTTGATCCAATTGAGCATCAAGATGAGCCCATTACCCACAAATCCGAGAAAATTGATCAAATCAATCATCAACATTCTGTCGTTCCTAAGGATGAAGATACAGTATACTATGGCGTTATTGGAATTGATAGATCAATTCAATTTCTTGCCGAACATACTTTATTCTATAATATTTTTGAAGGCATAGATGATTAAAATCTAGGTTGCAAAGCTAACATTGAAGAGATGCAAGAACAAGTGGAAGAAGGAAATATATTAAAAGTATCTCATTCAATGGGATTGAAGATTGCAGTATTGATGCAAAACTTGAAGACAAGTTTTCTCCAACCAAGGGAGAATGATGTTGAATAATTAGCAGATCCAGTCCAATTATTGGCATGTTCAGGCCCATACTTGCTAATGAGGTCATACCTATGGATTCTCTAGCAAACCCAATTATTTGGGTCCTTTTTAGGTAAGGACTTTATTATTATTTGTTAAAGTTTGACTGGGAAAGCATTTTAGAATTATGATTATCTAGGAAATTCGTGTAGAAGTTTTAGTAGGATAATATTTCATGTTGGAGACTTTAGGAAGCCATTTTAGAACTATGATTATCTAGGGAATTCTTGTTGAAGTTTTAGTAGGAAATGCGTGTGGAAGATTTAGTAGGTCAATAAATTAGTATGATTTCACGTTTTAGTGTTTTTAGGACTCTTGAACTATATATATTAGATTAGGACTCTTTTTATGTGATTAGGATTTAGGAATAAGTCTATATAAAGGATTATTATTAGTATATTAACAAATGACGAATTTTGAATAATATTTTACACAATGTGTTTTTTGAGGTGTGAGTCTTCTTATTTCTCTGGTTTTGATGAGACTCTATAACCAACCCTTGCTTCAGATTAGTGAGACTCAATCTGTTCAAGGTCCTAACAGTGAGACTCTGTCATATTATCCTTCTCTTCCCTTTATTCTTTCTTATTTTATTTATTATTCAAGCCTATATCCGAAGTGAGCCACGCTGTCCTGCATCAATAGACACATTTCAAAGCCGATTCCCTTATGTCCAATTTTAGAGATGACAGAACCAACCAACTCTCACAATAAGCTATGTTGAATAAGGACATTTCTATGACAATATTGCTGCATAGTAATAATAGCCCGACCAACTAGTTCAATACAATATTATAGGATGCAAGTTGAGATGAGTTGAAAGAGAAAATCTCTAATCATAATGACAATGTTTTATTGTAGGGAGGTGATAAACAATGTTACATAACCCTTGAGGGAGAAAGAGAGCAATAGAGGGGGAGATGAGAGCTATGCATACAAACAATTTACTTCAAAAACAATATTCATCGAATGATAATAATATGTTCACTCACAGTACTGCTTGGAAGACCCACCGTCCCCCTATCTAAAGGCCCACCTAGCATGTGTGATGCTAGATCACCATTAAAAGTTAAAAATGAATAAATAAATAAATAAAAAAATAAGAAGAATAATGAGGAGGAAATTGAGCAGAGAAATTCTTAGGTTATATTGTCCTGAAACAGAGAAGACATCCTAAAGCAACGTCGGTTTGTCAATGAATAGGAATTCAAAGTTTCAAATGGGAATAATAACATACATAGGAATTAAAAGACAGAAATTGATGGAGACCCTCAATACGGATCCATTGCAATTTGGGTGATTCTGCTGTATGTTGGGCATTATGCAAGGAGCACAATAGGCATATTTTTGAAGATAAAGGGAAAGAAACAAAGTAAGCCAAATAAAGAAACTGTCCATCATACCTTTTACAATTGGACTTCAATTTTACATCTTTTTCATAGGCTGGGGTCTGAGGATTTCTTGGATGAATGGAGGAATGTAATGCTTATATAAAACAATATGATGGTTGGTCGCTAAGGTTGTACTTAGCCACTGCATACACTTTGCATACTCGACACATTTTCTTTCCTTTCTAAATAATTGATTCATTTTCTCCAAAAAAGAAATGCAATTTAGATTGATAAAACGCAATCTATTACATGACTGATTTCGAGCTCCTAAAGCAAGTTCCAGCAAAGCTAATGCAGTGATGGATAGGCTTACTACTAACCTCGTGCTTAATTTTGAAAGCAATCTGTCTGTTTGTGTGTGCTCGTGCATGTAAAGGTTTACAGATACTAGATATCCGTTCCAATGCCAAAAGAGATCTTAGAATAATTCAATTCTCATTATTTCAGTTCGTCCAGTTCAATTCATTTCATTTATTTTCGTGATCATCAGATCATAAATAAATAATTAAAAAAGAGAGAGAGAGAGAGAGAGAGAAAGAGAGAGAGAGAGAGAGAGAGAGACAGAGGGGAAAAAGAAGGAATTACCCCTTAAAGGCCTCTTCCGATACAAGATCAAAAAGACGAAACACAGAATCCTCGTACTGTACAGTAGATCTGAAAGCCATTGAAGACGATATTAGAAGTAAATGATCAAAAATCGATATGAGAGGGAAAACTGTTTCAAATTCATCATTAATTAGGGTTTAAACAAAAACCTTCGATTGAATTCTTCTACTTGAAGATAATAAACTCCATGACCAAAAGCATGTCGGCTTTGGTTTCGGTGTTAACCGTTGATTCAGTCCGGCTAGCGTTTATCGTCTCGGATCAAAACGGCCGGTTATACGGGGAAGGGCAGAAGAGTTTCGGAACAGAAAAGCCCTAGAACCGTTTATCGCTCTCTAATTTTCCGCCTCTTTATCTGCCTTTCCCGCTCTCATTAATGCGAGTGTCATCTTCCGTGCCGTTTCGTTTCGGATTCGGGGTGGTCAACGTCACGGAACGTGATTGACGAAACAATTTCAATTTGTCATGTATGCACGGTTTAAAGCATGGTTTCAAGGATCGGTCTGGATCGGATCGGATCGGCCTGTCCAGATCGGGCTCGGCCATGACCGGTCCGATCCCAACCCACAATACAACTATTGTATCCTGAGGCTTTGGATCGGACCAGTCCAGTGACTGGATCAGCCGATCCAACCGATCTCCATTTTTTTTTTTATTTATAAAATAAAGGATCCAACCGGTATCGGTTTGGATCGGTCCGATACCTACCACTATCGCCGATACGGCACCGGTATCGTCGGTCTGGTAGCTGGTCCGGAAGATCCAAATTTAAAAAAAAAAAAAAAAAAAAAAATAAAAAAAGAAACAAGATCCAACATTTGGATCGGACTAGAATCAGCCCAAACCGGTCCAATCCAGGATCTTGAGAATAAAAACCTTGGTTTAAAGTAACGATTATAATGGTAGAATTAGTCCTTATTATAACGGAAGTAACAGTTCAAATAATTGGAGGCTATTTTTTAAATTTTATTTATTATAAAAATTTGACCAAATCTAGAGTATAGGGGATAAGACCTAGGGGTGTAATTTGGTCGGTTTGGTTCAGTTTAGTGGCCACGCCAAAACCAAACCAAAATATAGTGAAGTAACCCAAAAACTGAACCGAAGTACAAAACCGAACCAAACTATAGTGACTAAAACCAAAAACCAAACCAGACCAAAATAGATTTGTTTTTCGGTTCGGTTTGATAAAATAATGCTATTTTTTTTACTAAATACACACATATACATAAAACACACACAAATACATATACATATACATACATAGATATAGGTACATTAGTCTAGTACAGTTAGGTTTGGTTTACATATTTTACCAAAAAAAAAAAAATCGTTTACATATATTTAGTTAAGTTCAGCTTGGTTTAATCAAAGCCTAAACCGTAAACCAAACCAAATTAATTCAGTTTTTCATTTTCCTAAGCAAAACCAAACCAAAATAAAAACAAAAACAAACCAAACTGACTTTTTCCGATTTGGTTCTTTTAGTTATCGGTTTAAACCTAAGCAATTGACACCCTTAATAAAAACCAATAATGGTTTTGGGCATAGATAGGAGGGGTGTACATCAGATAGGGCCACCTGAGACGGGATCCTCTGTGATGGAATCCCGTGTGCTTGCCCTGTGGTGTAGAGACAACCCCGGAGGGAGGAATGGTATTTTCG
>JAUPMG010283558.1:0-18163 GCA_031762675.1 Pachysandra terminalis | reverse complement strand
TAATTATCCTTTTTATCTTTTTACCCAATCAAATTAGAATTAATCTAGATAATTTGATAATCTTAACCCCATCAGTCATTGAGGTTCGACACCCTCAACATAGCCCTATCCTACTTGGATTCGTTCTATTGTGAGTGGTAATTATATTTGCACATCACTTTCTCTCCTTAATCCATTACCAGCTTTTTCTATTTTCTTCTTATCTGTTGCTCTGCTTATCTGTATTCCCATGGTGTCCAGCATCCCCTCTGAATCTGCTGCCTTCAGCTTCGCCAATCAGCCCATAAATTTCCCTTATGCGGAGTCACTGGCTATTGAGGCCTCTTTTGCCGAGATGACTCCCGCATTGGTCTCAGCATTACAATATGTTTTCCCTAAGTATTTTGGGGAAAAATTTCTTACTGACGCTTCCTTCCTTGATTGGCATGTGTGGATTGTTGGTCGTTCCCTGAGATCATGGCCAAAGGCTAATGTGGAGTGGGTATCTTGGATCGACCGTCTGACCCCCTTCTTTGACAATCCGTAGGTATTTTCGAACTCATCCAGTACTCTCGTTTTGAGCTTGCTATGTCTCCTTCCATGCTTGCGGCTTTAGCCTACTTTTGCTCTCGTTCCACTAATTTTTTCCACCTTCCTTGTGGTTCCATGGGTCCAACCATTCTTGATATCTGTGCACTCACTGGTTTGCCTTTGATTGGAGAATCGGCCGATGGCAACTTCCCTTCATGTAATATGTCTTTTGATAATTCCAATGCCAAGGTTGTGTATGACACCTTTATGTCTCGAGAGAAGAAGGAAGAAATCTTCTATTCCTGATGCTCGGGAGCATTGTTCTTTCTTGCTGATGTTTCTTTGTCGAAGTCTCTGTGTAGCTTCCGGTTAGTTGACCAAGGAATATACTAGAGTTGCTCTTGCTTTGGCTAGAGGCTGAGAGTTTGCCCTAGCCCCTTTTTTATTTTTATCTTTCCCAGCTTTATCGTGGTTTGTTCAATCTTGCCAGTAGAAACCTTGCCTCTGTTGGTGGTCCCTTGTGGATTCTACAGTTCTGGGTCGAGGAATATTTTCCAGTATTCTTTGCTCAGTCGGCCATGTCTCCAGTTCCCAATCTACATTTCCGTGGCCAACGTTGGCTAAAATCCAATATTTTTCCACGTTCCTTTACGGAATATTTCAAATTCTTTTTTATTCTCCCTTTTGATCTTTCGGATATACCCTTCTTTCCTTTTCTGGTTGAGTTTGGCCAGTCCGAATTCCTCAACCTTACTCTCTTCGAAGATTCTGATGATCCTGCGACCGTTCCTAAACGGAACTCGATATGTGCCTCCTACTTAATCTGCTGAGACCTCCATTTCGGATCTCTGAAGGAGGGAACTCTTAACCGAAATTAGAAGTGTGGGGTGGAAATTTTTCTCCGCAACTTGCTGTCTCTGTAGTTTGGATTCGCACAGGTTATCCCTACTCCTGCTCTTGTCTCTTTTAATTGTCCACCTTATCTTAGAACCGTCATTTCTCAGACCGATGATATTCATCGTGTTAACTAGTTTTTTTAGAATTCGGCCGCTGGATTTTCCATTTCTCATTATCACAACAGTCCTGCTTCTTCCCCAGCTTTTCGCAGCTGGTGGACTAATTATTTATGTTCTGCTTTCGCTTCTGACTTATTTCTGTAAATCTCTCGTTTGAGTGCACTGACAAGTTGGCTCCTCCCGTTCCAATCGAGACTCCTTCTGCCACCAAGAAAACCAGCACCAAAAGGAAGGGCAAGACTCTCTTGTTAAAGCTCCTTCCGATCATCCCAAGAAAGTCAAGTCATGTATTTTCTCCTCTATGAAATTTGTCATTCGTTCCGAAAAATATTATGGGTTCAAATGGAACCCTTTGGACTCTCCCGAGATCCTTAAGGAAAAAATGGCTAGTGTTTCCCACTCATCGTGAATTTCACTGGCCCTATTTCCCCTCCATACAATAGCGCTTCAGCTGAGTTGGAATCTGCTAGAAATGTCCATCCGTCAGCCTTGATGATTTCCACCTTATTTTCATTCCAGAAAATAAGGAACTGGTGAAGGGATGATGGTAGGAATCAAATCAGTTAGGGTTTTTCCCTCTTTTTTCATTATCCGGTTAGGTAATATGTTCACGGCCGCACCACTATCGACCAGGACTCTGGTAACAGGGATTCCATCCATGTATACGTTAATATACAATGGTCGCAAATGTTGAGCCATCCTCAAGGATGGCTTTTCAAAAGTTACCTGATCGGCCTGGCCGTCAAAATCAATGCTGGTCTTAGAGCCTTCTCCCTTTATCTTCAATTGACTTGTTGGACTCTGGTACTCCTTAGTATTGGCTAACGTAGTTACTGTAGCCTCTTCGCCTTGCTCTTGCTCAACCTCTGGTCCCCGATCTTTTTCATTTTCCTGAAAAGAGATCGGTAACATGAACACCATGTTGCAATCCATGGTGACGGGAGGGAGCAATCTGTAATGACCTAAATCTACTAAGAGAATACCCACAATTAATGATTTGAATTTTTTCTGAATGTAAGGATATTTTTCTACATTTATTTAATTAATATATATATATATATATATATGTATTATTAATTCTAATTGGATTAATATGTATTACTATTTATTACTTGGGGTTGTTTTGATATTGTAAATAGTATGAGGTTTTGATTTAAAATGAATCAAATCAAATATAGGAGCTTCCGTTTTGAACGCACGACCCAAAGGGAACGTGCTTATCATTTTGGCAATATAGCTTTGTGTTTTGGAATAGGTTTAAAAGAGAAATAGGGTTTCGTTCTCTCCTATTGTTTTGAGATTTTAGATTTGAACTCTTGTGAGTGGCTAGAGAGAAGAAGAGAGGAAGAGGAAGACGTTTTCGTGGAGAACTTCGAAGTCAAAGCACATGGACGAGTTGATTGTTGTAGCCTTTATTCGCAAGATGAAGAGCGTTCTTGAGTGCTCTAAGAGATTCAAATCGATTCAGGTAAGTTGCGTAGGGGTGATCATAGTCTTTGATTTAGATCAATGCCTTGTTTTTGAAGATAATGAATATATGATTTTATCGTTTGATTGAATGGTTAGATCATTGTTGGAATGCATTTTGAATGTTCTAATACTGTTTAAAGATATTTTCGGAAGTCTAGATGTGTTTACAAGTGGTTTTGGTTGTGTTAGATTGCCTAAAATTATATTTCAAGACTCACGGAAAAACCCAAAAAAACCCAGAATCGTGTAGATTGGCAGGCTTCGGTCCACCGATGCCCTTCCGACAGAGAACATTTCTTAGGCAAAATTAGCTATTAGGCAGGGTTCGGTCCACCGATGCCTTTGCCGACGACCACCTAGATTCACAGAGAGGTTCGGTCCGCCGACAGAGACTATTTACTAGACCAATTTGGCTATTCGACAGGCTTCAGTCCACCGATGCCTCTGCTCACCGACCTGTAGTTTGCATAGTAAGTAGTGTTTTAGTGAGGGTAACTTAGATGGATGGTGTAGGGCTTCGGCCCTTATTGTTGTTGGTTTCTGGAAACAAGACATAACCATTGTGGGTCAATCTTGGTGTTCCGATGTTCTTGTTGCCATCATTCCATCTTAGTTGATCCTTGTAGCTGTGGACTTGTAGTAATCTATGATTGTGTGTTGTTGTGATAATGTTGGAAGCTGGTGAACGTACGCAATCAGATTATCCGAGTGTATGGGAAGTCGGATAGTTTCTGTTGTAGGCCTTCACCTGATGTTCACTTAATGCATTACATACTAGGTTGATGTCAAGTGGTAAGTAAACAGAGAGGTGGAAATCTACGGAGAAATAACTGCAATGCCTCCTCTGATCACCCCACGGTCAGGTGGACCATAGGTCAATCGGGTAAACATGGAGTCGCCATCATTCATTAGATTCGGGTGTGAATGGTCGCCCATGGGTTTATTCAATTAATTGTGAAATTGAACCAAAATTGTGATATTGGTACGGTCTAACCAAATTCAAGGGGGTTTATTTGAGAGATCAGGAAGGTGTTAGGCAACCGTCCTCTCCTAGTTTAATCGGTTACCCGGTTCAAGATTGTTTGGCCAATTAATCTAAAAACTAAAAAGTAATTAAAATCAAGAAAAATTCTAGAAAATCCCTAGAAAAATTCTAAAAAAAATATTAAAATTATCCTAAAAATATTCAAATCTCTAAAATCCAAAATGGATTAGAAAGACAAAACAATACCTAATAAAATGCATCTAAATTGATTAGAATCCTAAAACTGACCTAAAACAATAAAATGAATTAAAACCTCTAAAAATATAAGAACTCCTTAAAATACTTAAAGGATTCATAAAAACCAAAATTCGAAGAAATCTTAGAAAATACATGTTAAAACCAAAATCTGAAATTTTAGAAAAAGAACTAAAATGTGAAAAACTACAATAATCCAGATTAACCTACATTGAGATCAAATTATCCTAAGACAAATCAATTAGGCTAAAATATACAATATAAAAACTCAAACTGAAGCATTCATTTATCTCAAAATTGAAACAGAGCATGATGTTAATGGCTGATTGAATTAACAATTAGAATATTCACATTACAATAACAACAACTCATGACAACAATCATTTTATCATATTTAATTTCATCCATAATAAAAAAGAAGGAAAATAGAAATTAAAGGTCTGTTACCTGGGTTTAGCAACGACCTTGGATCTCTGTTCTCTTTGATTTGAACTCCTTTTGGGCTTGGCAGTGATGGTTGCGTCTAAGTGCCAGTAGATCGACAGTGCGATGACGAGTAGTTAGGGAGCTAGCTGCTGATGTTTGCAGCAACAGGGTAGAGGGGGAGATTGAACAAGTTTTCTGAATTCTACAATGGAGAAGGAGAAGTTGAGACCCAGACTGAGGTGCTTAACGGTGGGTGAAGTTGGTTGGGTTCGCAAGTTTGAACTCCTTTTGGGCTTGGCAGTGATGGTTGCGTCTAAGTGCCAGTAGATAAATGGTGCAATGACGAGTAGTTAGGGAGCTAGCTGCTGATGTTCGCAGCAGCAGTAGCAACAGGGTGAGGGAGATTGAACAAGTTTTCTGAATTCTGCAATCGAGAAGGAGAAGTTGAGACCTGGAATGAGGTGCTTAACAGTGGGTGAAGTTGGTTGGGGTCAAATTACCCCAAGATTATACTCATTGGAGAGCATTTTGGCTCAGGAATTCAAATTTGAGATTGAAAATGGATTTAGGACTGAGATGAATCAGGTGGGATCTACCAGGGGTAATTTGGTCATTTCCAGGAATTTTTCGGATTTTCATGGATTTTTGAGATTTCGAAGGAATTTGAACACATGATAGAAGTGGGATTTAGAGAATGATTAAGAGTTGTTAATTCTCAAGCCAAGCCTTCAAGGAGCTACAAAAATCAAGAGAAAGTCGCTCTCGTGCAAATTGGGGTGTCTACACTTCCGAACTGGGTTTACTACATACCTTGTGAGGTGAAAGGTCCCACAGAAACTAGGGTAGGATGCTTGCAAGCGCCTGTGCAAGTTTTCTACCCCTCGAGTATTGTTCACTCGAAAATTAGTCATACTGCATGGTAGCCTTCGTGCCATGGGTTAGCACCCGGAATGGAGAGGGGATTCTGGTAATTCCGTTAATACATCCTAAAGTGGCCTTTGTCATTGGAAGTGTGGTGTGAGGTTTTCTTACCATGCGATATTGGTCTTAGTTCATTACATTATGCGTATCCATCATTGTTTGCGTATGTTGTTTGTTGCATTCATTCTAGGTCATTTGAATGATTTCATCTCATCTCATCTCATTCCATCTCATTTAAACTACTCATCTTGCATTGTATTTATGTTGATTATGTTGAGCTTGTCATTGATTTATCATCGGATTATTATGGTACTAACCCTTAAGATTGATTCCATGAGAGGACGGGTGAACATTCCTTTGCTTCATACTGAGCATCATCGGCTCACGCAACGTTTTATGTTGTAGGATGGGAAGAGGAAGGTCCGCTCTAGTCGGGGTTGCTACATTTGGACTTGAATTGCTGCTTTACTTATTTGCTGGCTATGCTTTAGTTTACTGCTTTTCACTCCAGATGGAGTTAGACTTGGTTTATGTAGTTGGTGTACTCTGAGGATCCTTTGGATGTAGTAGTAGTAATTGGATTTTGTTTAGTTTAGGCCCTGCTGAGGTCATGCACTGTTTATTTACTTTGGATTTTATATAGTTGTTTACTTCCGCACTCTGATCTATTTGAATGAAAGTACTTTATTACTTTTATTTGCATTATGTTGTGGTAGCAATCCGCGGCCCAGTTGTGGATCCCAAAGGTCTCACCTTGAGATCCATGCAATTACCTCATTGTGATTCGTGCTACGGATTTGGGGCGTGACACGATCCAAATTGAATAGTTTGGTTTTCTTTGATACGAACTTCTTCCATTGGGACTTTCTCTTTCAGGAGACTCTCACTCATCAATGGCAAGTGTTCTGAGGCGGCAGTGCTCTGGAGTTGCTCCAAAAGCTGATCCAATAGTAAACCGTTGCCCTCCTCCATTAAAGCGAGCTCTGGAGACACGTCCATCTTGTCTTGAATGCTTATTGGCTTTTCATTTCTGGAACCACCGTTTGTGGCTCATTTTTTCCTTTTGGGGCCTCTGGTGACCACCATCCCTCCCTGTTCCTTCTGTTCGACCGATATTTCCCTGAGAGTTGCCCGCTCCCCCTGCCAATGCTGTTTCTGTGTTTGCGTCATTTCGTATATCAGACGGTCGAACTTTGGGTGGGCGACCCTAGTCCATCTGTCATTTCTGCCTCTGGGGGTTTAACCATTCTCGGCCGGATGTTGTAGGCACGTTTATCTCTTCTTGGGTACCATCTTTCCGGTGGCTGTTAGTAATAGTCGGGCCTGTACTGTCGAGGTGGTGGTCGCCATGGCTGGCGGTAGCTGCCTTTCATGTGCCTGACCTGTTGTTCCATGTCTTCATGATATCTATCGCAGATGTTGCTATTTTGGTAGACTCGGTTCTAACCGTTTGAGTGGTTGGGAGGATACACCAATCGGTCGCCTAAATAGTGGTCGTGCCATTCTGTTGGCCCGGCTTTGCCAACCTTGGGTCCTGTGAGGGATGCATTGCTTGTAGGGTTCAAATCTACCTTCAGCCAGTGGGTTTTGAGTCTAGAACCAATCATGTTAGCCGAAAAAGTTGCTGGAAAAGGATCGGTGTCTATCTCCATCACCTCCTTCCCATTATTAGGAAACGGAAGTAACCCACGGTCGATGTTGTCCTGTACCATAGCACGAAAAATAGCACAATTAGCAATTGAGTGGGTTCGTGATCCGTGCCACTTACAATTATCCCCTTTCTTCATTTCATCGGCCGAAGGAACTTTGTGTCCTTATAGTAGCCTAATGAACTTGCCTCTTAGGAGGTGGTCAAAACTCTCATTGGCCTTTGATATATCGAAAGAAAACTTTCTTCATTTTTTCAGGAAAATTTTTCTTTCCTTCCATTTGTGTACTGGCGATCTTTTCTTTAATGCCGCACAAGTAAATGGCTTATTGGATATTACTTCGGCCAAAGCCAACTTATAGTTGTGATTCTAAAAGTAAGTTCCGATAGTGGCCGTGTTTCTCTGACTCTTCTCTTGCAAAATTTATTCATATTTGGCCACTTTGGTTGATAATTCGAAGATATCATCGAATTTCATCCCATCAAACGTCTTTCAAAGTTCAATATCTAAACCGTTTTGGGCCAGTTTCACAAACTCTGGTTCAAGGAGAACTATCCTACACCTATTTCGCACCTTTATATATCTTCCTATGTACCTATCTGTCGTTTCATCTGGCATTTATCTTAATCTGGCCAAATTGGCCATTGATACTTCAGGTTCGGTCCAGTAAAACTGGGAATGGAATTTGTCTTCCATTTCTGCCCAATGTTGGACCGAGTTGGGGGCATGGTTATGTACCAAGTAAATGCTTGGCCGGTCAGGGATGTCCCGAACAACCTTAGTTTATGATAATCACTTTGTGAGAGTTCCCCACATTGTACCATGAATCGGCCCACATTTCTTATGGTCGATTGACCATCTTCTCCTGAGAACAGTGAAAAGTCAGGGATTCTGTAACCCCTAGGAAACTCATATCTGATATCTACCCAGTCAGGGTATGACTTACGGTATGACGGTCTGGACAACCGCCCAACAGGCATGTTAGCCACAGCCTCTTGGATCCAGTGATATACACGGTCCCTCTCCATTCCCCTGGGCGGCCCTGGTGCGTGAATCTCAATATTTGGCTGGCCTTGGTTAGGTCGTGCCTGACCGATGTGACCTAGTGGCTCATTTCAGTCGTTCAATGGCCTAACCGGCCTTGGTGGGGTGGGCCTAGCAGGTGATACATTCACCATGGTTGGTGGTTGTTCAATGGGATTGAAAATTCCATTTCCATTCATACCCCTTCCGGCTGAAGTTTCATTGTCTCTAGCCGAATTTTTCTCTCGTCTTATCAGGGACTCTATTTCAGAAGGTATTCTACTAAATCCTTCTGTCATGGCACGTAAGTGCGTCCTAGATCTATGCTCATTCTCATCATGGTCTGATTTAATGTTTGTAGAGCTGCCAACACACTATTACTGAATGAAGAGGATGGTGATCCTACCTCAATGATTGGGATGGTCTGGCCTTGTGTTTCGGCCTACGCTGTGTTATTGTCAAGTGTCTCCTCTTGGACGGTATCCACAATGGGGAGCACTCCTTCGCGGTTGTAATCCGACCGTCCACCCGTTCTAGTCTTAAGTGTTATTTAGCTTCACAAGATGTGTCCCACCGGGCGTGCCAAAGATATCTTGGTTCGAAAAATCAAATCCGCCTTCTTCCAGGTCGATTGGTGGTTCTCACTCTCGGTCGGGGCCGAAGTGGGTGCGGGCGTGCCCAAACTTTTACAAGTTCACCTGAAAGACAGGTTGTGTGAGTCAAACTACGTAAGTTGATTATTAAGGTAAATCGGTTGATGTGTGGCCGATTCTAAGTCAGACAATTGTTTGGTTCACGATCACGAAGGATCAATGGCTGTTCCATAGTAACAGATTTTACAGGATCAACAACAGTTTTATATTAGAACAAGAAAAACGATGCGTCAATACACAACTTAGAAAGATATACTTCCCAATTTGAAAAGACAAAGTAACATGAACAAAGAAAAACAATGAAAAACACAAAACCTATGGCAATTCCTTAGGCTCCGATCGTGGGACGCGATTAATCTGCTTCACTTATACACGAATCAGCATGTAAGGGCTGGCGAGAGGGTCTCCGTAAATCTCCAACTAGGATTCCTCCGTTACCGACTAGAGGGATCTTCTGCGAGAAGCTTAGTCCAAAGTAAGAAGTAGTTGTAGTAGGATCTTTGCAGGAGCTAAAGGCTAACTAGTGATCAGAAATTGAACTAGACTATGGCTATCTAAGTTGATTTGTGTAGAGCTCTTCAATTGGGTTGCTATGGAGGGCTCTTTCTGTCTTGGTCGATTCCTTCTTATAGCCCATTGCTGCAACCGTCTGACGATTTGCACATCATGGGTAGTTATCATTCTTCTTTTGTTGTCACATGGCCCACTCTGCTATTTTTGGTTGACAACACGTTCTGGTAATGAGTTGGGCTTGTGCTAGTCGCTTGGGCCTACAATACTCTACTGGGCCTATGTCGATTTAGTACTCCATACTTTTAGCGCGTGTGGTTCATTGGCTCGTGGGGCCAGGCCAGTCTGGAGTAGCCTAGTTCCGGCCTAAACAACTACCTAAAGTATTAGAATAAAATTTGAAATTATTAGATTGGGCGGAGTACCAAAGAAATTTTCTCTGATTGTTGTAGCCCATGATTACTTGGTCAGGCAGCGGACATTTCAATTTGCCTGAATTAATGTCAAGTTGGGTTGTCAGAGAAATTACATTCTTTTTTTATCTTTATGGAGACTGACAAGAACAATTAATGAGAGGGCCAAGGGCAAGATTTTTTTTTTTTTTGGGTGCAATGATAATTTATTAATTAAAAGGGATCAAACGAGCATGGGTACGACTGCAAGATTTTTTTTTTTTGGGTGCAATGATAATTTATTAATTAAAAGGGATCAAATGAGCATGGGTACGACCTAAAGTGTCATGTCGTCTCGAAGTACAACTTTCATAAACTCAGGGATTGCGTAATTTAGCATATTCCATGATAAGATCGGCAAGAATATAAAAGTCTATATAGATGACATAGTGGTCAAATCAACAGAAGTAATAGATTACCTCAACCATCTGAGAGCATCCTTTGAGAGAATGCGAAAGTATAAGTTAAAAATGTATCCCTTAAAATATGCATTCGGGGTATCTGCAGGAAATTTCCTTGGGTTTTTGGTCCACCAAAGAGGGAGAGAGATAGACAAAAATAAAGCAAAAACTATTATAGAGGCTAAGCCACCGGATAACAAAAGGCAACTACAAAGATTCTTCGGCCAAATTAATTTTCTAAAGAGATTCATCTTAAATTTGGTTGGAAATTGGTATCTTTTTCTCCTTTACTTCGGTTAAAAGAGGAAGAGGAATACAGTTGGGAGAAACAACACCAAAAAGCCTTTGATGTTGTTAAAGAATATTTGACAAACCCTCCAGTACTGATACCACTGAAGAAAGGGAGGAACCATTAAAGCTTTACATATCAACGGTCGGAAAGTCTATCAAGATTCTCTTATCGCAAGAGAACGACCAAAAACATGAGCAAGCGGTATACTACCTAAGTAGGTTTTGGTTACCGGTTGAACAGAGATATACAGCCATTGAAAGGTTGTGCTTAACAATATATTACACGGCCATAAATTTGAGGCATTACTTAATAACTTCCACAATATTAGTAATTGCCCCAACGGACTTGATCAAGTATATACTGAGCAAACCATATTTAAGAGGGAGAATAGGCAAATGAATTTTGGCGTTGTCAGAATTTACATTTGTCTACGTCCCTTAAAAAGTGGTAAAATGACAAGTAATAGCAGAGTTCTTAGCCGATCATCCTTCTTGTGATACTACTGTGGGGTCGTAATTGTCTTAAAGGACATGATCAAGTATATGCTGAGCCCCAACGGACGTGATCAAGTACATGCTGAGCAAACCATATTTAAGAGGGAGAATAGGCAAATGGATTTTGGCGTTGTCAGAATTTACATTTGTCTATGTCCCAAAAAAAACGGTAAAAGGACAAGTAATAGCAGATTTCTTAGCCAGTCATCTTTTTGGTGCTCCTACTGTGGGGTCTGTTGTAGTGTATGAATCGGACATGGTGGAACTGCTACCATGAACATTAATCATTATACCCTCAAGAGGAGAGAAATAGGAACATGCCTTCCAATTAGAATTTGCCTGTACAAACAACCAGGCCGAGTACGAAGCTCTGATAATAGGGATAGAAATTCTATTGGATATGTGCGCGAAAGAGGTGTTGATCAAAGGGGATTCGCAACTAGTGATCAACTAGCTGGGGGCAAGTATAAATGCCTAAGTTGGCAACTCATGCTGTTATATGCTACTGCATGCCAATTGATGGAGGAATTTGATGATGTAACACTGTCCCACTGTCCACGGCAACAGAGTGAAGAGGCCAACGAGATGGCTCAAATAGCATTAGGATTAAGAATGATGGATGGGACAACCGAAAGAACTATTTCGGTCCAGAAAAGATCTTTGCCATCTATCAAAAGAAGGATGGAGTCCTTGGATATCATGGCAATTGAAGCGCAACCTAATGACTAGCGCGTCCCATTTATGGAATACTTGAGAACTCCCAACTTAAGGAGTGACAAGAAGCTTAAGATCACGTCAAATAGGTATGTAATGATAGCCAATGAATTGTATAAGAAAATTCCAGATGGAATGCTCCTAAGATGTTTGAGTTCATATGAGTCCATGTAAAGAATTGCAGAAGTGCACGAGGGGATATGTGGGGTGCATCAAGCTAGCCACAAAATGAGGTGGTTAATAAGAAGACACGGGCACTACTGACCCACGATATTGAAAGATTGCCTCAATTACGCTAAGTGTAGTGACCTTTATCCTATCCTATCATTTAATTTAATTATTAAGTGATAGTTAATCCTAATTAAAGCCTTAGGATTTAATTGATATATATGGGGGCTGTATTCGACCTATGTGTAAATATGATAAGATAAGGATTTAATTGTGTTATTTTGTGAATTAGGTGTACTGGGCTTGGATCCAACACAACATAATTAATTGGACACAAGTGGGCTGGCTGAATAAGCCCAATGGGCAAGATAAGGGTATTATAGACTTTTCAATTCAATTCGAATTAAAGAGAGGGAGTTAATGAGTTCTCCCACTAACACACGTAATGATCTAAGGAGAGAGAAAGTGTGTTTCATACGATCAAGGAAGAGAAGGAAAAAAGGGTTTGTAAAGATCTGGTTTTTGGAAGAAGAAAAAGAAGAAGAAGAAGAAGACGAAGAAGGAAAAGAATATCAGGGTGATTCGTGTTTCTGTAATAGATCTAGATCAACTCTACACAAACGAGGTAGGGATTCCAGTGTTTTTACGGTATTTGATTTTATGTATTATCTCAATGCTATAGATATAGTTAGTTGTGTATTCTTGTATGTGAGCAAGATTAGAGCTAGGATCTATATGAACTAGAAAGTCATGTTGTTTGATCTCTATGTTCACTTGTTATGCTATGTCCATGTGTATTCATACGTTCCTATGAATATTATTTATGTGCTTGAAATCCATGATTTATTATAGTATGATTATTTGTTAGATCCATGAGAATGAATTAGTTGTGTGTACGTGTTGTTCGGAATTTATGTAAAGGCTTTAGAGATTGTTTTTGGGTGATTAAAACCTTAGAAATCAAATGGTTTCATTAGTGGTACAAAGCCCTAGTCAAAAACCCAAATTTTGGCTTAAATTATACGTTTGGCAGCAGCCTTGGCAGCTACCGATTTATATATCGAAATAAGTGAAAAGTGCTTGCTCTCTGGACATGCTACCGATACTTTCGGTAGCAGTGCTACCGAGACTTTCGGTGGTCATTAGGCAGCTACCGAGTAGCTACCGAAACTGGTGAAAATGACTTTCTCTCGGGACATGCTACCGAGCTTCGGCAGTGGTGCTACCGAAACCATCAGTAGGATACTCGGCAGCTACCGAGCAGCTACCGAAGTCCAAATGACTTCAAAATTTATGAGAGTGATCCCCATTGGGTTGTGCACATACCTGTATGGATGGTTTGTGTGCAAAAGGTCTAGCAATTCATGAATCATAGAAAGTGTTGGTAAAGGTCCAAAAACCTATGGTTATCGGATGGATTGAATGGTATATGAGGTATTATCAACTCAAAGGCTTGGGATTTGGTCTTAGGACCTCAATATGAGATTAGTATGGATGGAATGGGTAATGTAGGACTAGATTGGGTGATTAGTGTTTCAATCTTCGGATGTTGACCTAGGTTGGACTTGGGTTGACTCCTGTGTACCTTAGATGTGAAATTGATGATGTTGACTTCTATGTGAATGACTGATTGAGGGTACTGTGAGTATGCAATACTGTAATTGTGTTTGTGTTGTGAATAACTTGAATTGTGTTATGGATAGGTGAGCTTCCACCATGGGTGAAAGTCCCTAAAGGTAAGAACATGGATAGCTGAGCTTCCAACGTGGGTTAAAGTCCCTAAAGGAAATGCATGGTACAGGTGTATTCTACCGTGGGTGAAAGTCCCTAAAGGAAGGTTTGGTATGAGTGTATTCCACTGTGAGTGAAAGTCCCTAAAGGAAGGTCTAGTTACAGGTGTGCTTCCACCATGGGTGCAAGTCCCAAAACAGAATTTGAGTAAACTGATGTATTTTACCGTGAGTGCAAGTCTCTAAAGAAATATGAATGGTGGCTTTCCTCCGTGGGTGCAAGTCTCTAAAAGAATAGTTTCTGAGACTGGTGCCTTCCACCATGAGTGAAAGTCTCTAAAGGAATAAAAATGATGGCTTTCCTCCGTGGGTGCAAGTCCCTAAAAGAAAGGGTTACTGATACAGGTGTGTTTCTACCGTGGGTGCAAGTCCTTATAGGAATGAACATGTGGCTTCCTCTGTGGGTGAAAGTCCCTAAAAGTATGGCGTGTTACTAGTGTATTCTATCGTGAGTGAAATCCTATAAAGGAATAAGAATGGTGGCTTCCTCTGTGGGTGCAGGTCCCTAAAAGGATGGGTCATATGGTCGTGAGTTGGAATGAGCACATGACTAGGCTAGACCTGGTGACACCCTGCATTGCATTGCATCTCATTTCACTCCATGCTTGCATCATACCTTGCATTGCACCGCATTGTATTTGATTTGACTGTGATGCATGTACATTGTGACATCTTGATTGTGAATGATTGTGATTGGGTTGCATTGGTCGTAGTAAGGTGGGTCCTTGTGGTTATAGGTGTATTTCCACCGTGGGTGCAAATCCCTAAAGGAAAGGATTGTACAAGTGTATTTTCACCATAGGTGAAAGTCCCTAAAGTAAAGGATTATACAGGTGGCTTTCTCCGTGGGTGAAAGTCCCTAAAAGAATGGTGATGTGAGTTGTTTGTGATCAAAGTGAGACTATATATTGATATGTGTTTGCTTATGTGCATAAGGGTGTGTTTCCACTGTGGGTATAAGTCCCTAAAGGAATGATACAAGAGACTTCCTCTATGGGTTAAAGTCCCTAAAGGAATGGTTATGTGCTAGACATGTGATACGGAATTATCTGGTTAATTGGTCGCAGCATGGTGGGACCATGTGTACATTTGTGAGATTGTTTGTTTGGAACATGGTGGTACCATGTGGAATCTGCTTTAACATGATGGGATCATGTGGGTAATCTTAACATAATGGGACTATAGGGAATTATGATCTATTGATGACTATGATTTGATATGGTGTGGTTTCCATGTGAACTGTGATGTTACATGACGACTGTTATGTCATGCTAGTATGTGATATATATTATGATGACATGATAATACACATATGACTGTGATAGTATGTGCTGAGTGAAATGCATGAAATGAACTGTGTTGATTTACATGCATAAAAGTAAGTATTGTAGAATCGTGGAATTTCTCTATTAGGCTTCGACTGATCCTTATCTCTACTGGTCCTCTTGTCTGATCTAGACTGGCTGGAGAGGTGACTTGGCATTGAGACGCTTTTTCTTTCGAGATGCTTGCTATGAGACTTATTACTTTACTTTTTTTCTTATTTCACTTATTTTTGTTTGACCCCATGGAGGGCGAATCTGTAATAGAGATCTTATGGATTTTATTACTCTTTATTTGTGGATTGATAGCTCAACAGATTTGGTTAGGCAATGGTTTTAATTTTCTTAGACTTCCATTGGTAATTATTCTATTGAGACTCTGATTCAACCAGGTAAGGGTTGACGTAATGGTGGTTTATCTGTATCCACGTGGTGGGTCTGAATGTCGGTTTCTTGGAATCCTCGAGATTTCGTATCTCGGATTTTGGGCGCGATAGAGGTGGTATCAAAGCACTAGGTTAAGGTTGTCTACGCATTGGGATGTCTTAGGTCGTAGTGAAAACCTAGGATGAGAACCTAGAAACATGTGAAACTAGGAGCCACTTTTATGAATTTTATAAAATATACTTTGATATAGTATGTGAATATAATGTTATATGTCTATATTACTATGTTTGCATGTACATATGTATGTATGCATATGTTGGACTAGGATTATGCCATTATATACTTAGAGACTTTATATTGTGTAGATGGATGGACGTAGGCAAAATGTCTCAGCAGAGGAAGGATCGTTCGGAGGGGAAGCGGATCCTAATTTATCAGGAATTTATAAAGTGCTGGGAGAGATGGCTACTGCACTCCAAGGCGAGCAGACCATGCGACAGACTCAGACATCGACTCCTAGAAACCATAATGGGGGAGGAATTTCTTGGCTGGAGAAATTCAAGAAACTGTCTCCACCATACTTTGATGGGAGCAAGGAGGCGATGTGGGCTCAGAATTGGATGGAGGAGTTAGAAAAGATTTTTGAAGCTATGGATTGCTCTACTGATCAGAGGGTCCAGTTGGCTGTGTTCATGCTTAAGGGAGAAGCATACCAATGGTACAAAATGGTGGTGAGAGCCGAATGACAGATCCAAGAGTGGGCAGAGTTTTAAAGACAGTTCATTGAGACCTATTTCCCAAGTAGCTACCAAATGGCCATGGCTGTAGAATTTATGAATCTGGAATAGGGCTCCATGGCTGTGAGCCAGTATGAGGGCCATTTCGCAATGCTGTCGCGTTTTGCACCGCAGATGGTAGCCAATGAAAGCGTTAAGGCTGCAAAGTTTGAGGAGGGGCTTCGACCAGAGATTAGGTCAAAAGTGGTCATACTAGGATTGAGGAACTTCACCCAGGTACTCGATTGCGCACAGCGGGTCGAGAGAGACACTCCACACCCAGCTCCGCAGAGGGATACTTCTCGCGCAGATAGAGAAAAGTTTTAGCTCTTCTATCAGAAGGAGGAAGAGAGCGAGGATTGATAGTTACCCGAGGAAGGTGGAACCTAGACAGGAAACCATGTCTGATGCTCCTATAGCTACACCATTTATCCAGTAGCAACCGCCTTAAGCGACTTGCTTCTACTGCAGCAAGCAAGGGCATTACCGAAAGGAAGGCGGAGAAAGGATTCGAGTAGAGGGCTTGGGTCAGAAGACTAATGGACCGCAACCCCATGGGCAGGTGCATGCACTGATTGATAGCATGGTACAGAGGGATGAGGACGCCAACAATGCTGTGGTGGAAGGTACACACACAATCTTCCATTCACCTGATAGTGTACTGTTTAACTCTGGTGCTACGCATTCATTTATATCAATTAGATTTATGCATGCTTTGGGTCTTAGACCATCTATCATGAGAGAACCACTGCACATAATAAGTCCCATAGGAGGTCTAGTCACACTGAAAATATTTGATTGGATTGTGCAGTTCGAGTCGGGGATCGAAACTTTGAGGCTGATTTTGTTGTGCTTTCTATGTCTGAATTCGATATCATACTTGGCATGGATTGGCTATCTGCCTATCCCGCCAAGGTGGATTGTTATGGAAAGGAAGTCACGTTTGACATTCGTAGAGGGGAACCAGCAAAGATTCTAAGGAAAGCGAAGGATGAATACCAGGAAGAGTTTTTGGGATTGTTAGAAGGCAACACAGGAGATTCCTTGGAAGACATCCCTGTAGTGAGAGAATTTCATAGAGTGTTTCAAGAGATATCATTGGCCACGTATCGTATGGCACCAGTGGAGTTGGAGGAACTTAAGGGACAACTTAATGAGTTGATGACCATGGGTTTCATTTGACCGAGTGTGTTGCCTTGGGGAGCACCGATACTTTTTTTTAAAGAAGAAGGATGGGTCTATGTGGCTGTGCATCGATTATAGGTAGCTAAATAGAGTTACCATCAAGAACAAGTTTCCTTGACAGAGGATAGATGATTTGTTCAACCAACTTAGAGGAGCCAGATACTTTTCCAAGATCAACTTAAGGTTGGGATACCACCAATTGAGGATCCGAGATTGTGACATACAAAAGACAACCTTCAGGATGAGGTATGGTCACTACGAGTTTATGGTGATGCCCTTCAGTTTGACGAACGCCCTAGCCGCTTTTATGGATATGATGCATAGGGTGTTCAGACCGTATTTGGATTGATTCATAGAGATATTTTTGGATGATTGATGGGTCAATAATAATTAACCACTCACAATAGGACGAATCCTTGTAGGATAGGGCTATTTTTTAAGTTGTCGAATCTCAAGGACTGAATGGGTTTAAAGATTGTTAAATTTATCAGATTAAATCTAAATAAAATTAATAGAAAAATAAAAAGGAATTTTAATTATTCTAAAAATCAAGGAAACTAATCTAAAATCTAAAAATCAAGTTAACTAATTTAAAAAGAAATTAATAAATTAGGAAAATAGCAAAGTATTGATGATCCCTCTAACCCTTTTATTATGGCAAAATCATGAATTCCTAGGCATTAATTCACTGTTGAAAACAAACTTGTGTGGCTACAAGCACACACAACATCCCAAAAGGGTATTATGCTAAGAATAAGCATAGC
>JAUPMG010283548.1:0-18164 GCA_031762675.1 Pachysandra terminalis | reverse complement strand
GAGAGATTTATGAATTAAATCTCTAAGTGTTCTATTTATAGTGTTTTGGACAGAGCAAGGGCATTTTGGGTATTTGGATCATATCATTTTCGATGGTTGTCGAATGACGATCCCGATAGAGGGCTTTGCTCCACTAGGTCGATACTGATGATTCTGGTCGCCTAATTTAATTTATTATTTTTATTTATTTATTCTCGTAATAATCTCCTAATAGTCGGAATTTCCGAGTCGGGGTTAATTTACCAACTTGCTTAATTTTTCTAAAGTTGATCAGTCATATTGTGATCAGGATTCAGTTGGTCTCAAAACTAAATGACTAGTAGGTTAATTAGGCTACTAATCCTAATTAATCTCTAATTGAATTTCTAGTTGTTACAAGGAGACCCTCAAATACTTGGTTCACCCTTTTCGTCTGACCGTCTATTTGAGGATGAAAGGTGGTGCTAAAGTTGAGTTGTGTCCCCAAGGCCTTGTGTAAGCTCTTCCAAAACCGTGAAGTGAATTGTGACCCACAATCTGACACTATAGTGATAGGCACTCCATGCAGGCGAATGATCTCTTTCACGTACAGTCTTGCCAATTCGTTGGTGTTCATCGTAGTTCTCGCCGCTAGGAAATGTGTTGACTTGGTCAAACGGTCTATAATCACCCAGATCATGTCGAAATTCTTGCGAGTCTTCGGTAGTCCCATGTTGAAATCCATGGAGATATGCTCCCACTTCCACTTCCCAATGGGTAGAGGCTGAAGTGTACCCATACGATTGGTCACGAACTCTGCAATCTCGACCTTCATACGATTCCACCAATAGTTGGACCGAATATCGTGATACATCTTGGTTATTCCGGGGTGAATGGAATACCTCAATTTTTGATCTTCAACTAGGATCTCGTTCTTTAGATCTTCATCTTGTGGCACATAAATTCGCCTTGTAAATCTGATGCTCCCGTCTTCAGCCTTGTTCCAATCTGCTCTTTCCTCGTCCGCGGCTAAGTCTTGCATCCACTTATCATCCTTCTGGAGGTCAATGATCCTCGCCTTGAGTGATGGCCTTGCCAGAATGTTGCACGATCTCACACAATGATCGGTCCTACAAACACTGAATTTGAAATCTGTAAGTGCTTCATGGAGTTTCCATTCTTGAACTAGTAGACGCGCCACGACACTTCTAGGTCTTTGGCTAAGTGCATTTGCCACGACATTGGCCTTGCCAGGATGGTACTAAAGAGAGAAGTTGTAGTTGTTCACGAGCTCCATCCACCTCCTTGACGCATATTCAAGTCCTTCTGAGAGAACAGATACTTGAGGCTCTTGCGATCTGAGAACACTTCGAAGGTTTCGCCAACGAGATGATGCCTCCAAATCTTTACTGCAAATATGATCATTGCAAGCTATAAGTCATGCGTGGGATAATTCCTCTCGTGCGTCTTCAGCTGCCTTGAAGCATATGCTACGACTTTACCACCTTGCATCAAGACACAACCAAGCCCGGATAACGATGCGTCGGTGTAAACCACGAAGTCGATGCCGCTGATTGGAATGGTGAGGACTGGTGCAGTAGTAAGCTTCTCGTTAAGGGTAGTGAAAGTTGTCTGGAAAGTGTCATCCCAAATAAACTTGACGTCCTTCCTACTAAGCTTGGTTAGCGGTACTGCAATACGTGAGAAACCCTCAATAAATCTTCGGTAATGTCCTGCTAACCCAATGAAACTGCGAATCTCTAAAATGTTCTTAGGCTGCTCCTAACTAGAAACCGCTTCCACCTTACTAGGATCCACCGTGATTCCCACCTTGGACACTACATGCCCTAGGAACTTCACCTCGCCCTTCCAAAACTCACACATGGAAAACTTCAAGTATAGCTGGTGATCTGCTAAAGTCTGCAAGGCATTACTGAGGTGCTCTTCATGTTCTTCCTCCGACTTCGAGTAGATCAAGATAGCGTCGACAAACACCACAAGGAACTTGTCTAGATAGGGCCTAAAAACTCTTTACATCATGTCCATGAATACTGCTGGGGCGTTAGTCCGCCCAAATGACATGACCACGAACTCAAAATGTGCATATCGCGTCCAGAACACCATCTTCGGTACATCCACTTCCTTAATTCGCAATTGGTGATAACCGGATCTGAAATCTATCTTCGAAAATACGATGCTCCCTGCAACTGATCGAACAAATCGTCGATGCGAGGCAACGAATATTTATTCTTCACAATGACATGATTCAGGTTCTTGTAGTCTATACATAGTCTGAGAGATCCGTCTTTCTTCTTTACAAATAGAACAGGCGCTCCCCAAGCTAACAAACTCGGCTAAATGAACTGCAATGCTAGTAATTCATCCAACTGCTTCCTCAATTCAGTTAACTCAATGAGTGACATCCGATATGTCGGTAATGCGATGGGCTGAGCTCCTGCTACCAACTCAATACAAAAATCCACTTCTCGCTTGGGTGGCAATCCTGGAATATCTTGGAACACCTTCCCGAAGTGGCACATAATAGGAATACCTTCCCACTCCTTCTTCTCTTCAATGGACCAAAGGTCTAAACAGGCAGATAGGTTGAGCATCCCGAAACTCGAACCCAAAACTTCAACTAAATCACCTTTCGGGGTTAGAAAAGAAACAACTCGGTTATGGCAGTCTATCTGCACATGGTGTGTAGCTAGCCAGTCCATTCCCAATATAACATCGAACTCATGCATATCTAGTATAATCAAGTGTATGGGTAAAGTAGACTCGTTTATCATGATCAAACAGGATTCACACACCAAATCTAACCGTGCAGTACTGCCCACTGGGTTTTCTACTACAAGACTCTTCTCTAGGTTCTTCATGTGTACACCAAGACAGTGAACCAGTGATTGTGCAATGAATGAATGAGAACCTCCAGTATCAAAAAGTACTCGCGCTGATATATGGGAGAGTTGAATGGTACCTTCCATAACCTCGCTCTGTTGAGGCTCAATAGTGAAGACCTTGGCCGTCTGAGGTGGTTGTTGTAGTGGAGGCTGAGGGGGTCCGCTCCTAGGTCCCTTGAATGGCAGCACTTGCTGAATTGGAGTGGGGTTATGTATGTAGTGCGGCCGGGGCACTAGCAGCTGCTGCTGCGGCTGACTCTGGAAGAAGTTCTTATCTGGATTTCGTGCTGCCCGACAATCCTTGTAGCTGTGATGTCGCCTCCCACGGTTGTGGCATCGCATAGGGAGATTCCCAAATCCCTGAGAACTGGATGGTCCCTACATCCTCTGCCTCTTTTGCGCTTCAAAAGTATTGCCCTTGAAGTTGCTCGGCCTCGGACCGCTCTTTGCATTCCTTTGATCCATGCTCTCCCTAAATTCTACCATGTCCCTTTCAACCTTCCTAGAACATTCCACCACTTGGTGGTACTCGGTCAACTCTCTTACGACCAATCTGCTAGGAATATTTGGCCTCAAGCCACTCTCAAACCGGAAGGCCTTTTTCTCCTCCTCGTCTACCGCGTACTTTGCAAACTGGGATAGTTCTGTGAACTTAGCGCCATACTCCATCACCATCATGTTCCCTTGCACAAGTTTCATAAACTCCAGCTCCTTCTCTCTCCTCATCATCTTCAGAAAGTACTCCAAGTAGAAGATTTCTTTGAATCTCGCCCAAGTGTTGACGGCCGAAATCTCGAGCGTAGACTTCCACCATTGGCGTGCTTCACCCTCCAACATGAAGGCTGCATAGCGAACCATGTCGGCATCTTCCACCTTCATTACCTCGAATATGTGTTCCATGGAGTCAATCCAATTATGTGCTTCTATAAGGTCTACCGCTCCCCTGAAAGGGTTGGGGCCAAGCTTCTTGAAACTCTCAAGGCCTGAAGTACTTCTCTACGTTGCACTCTGGAGTTGGAATTATTACCATTGCATCATATTGGCATGTCCCCCAAAGCTTGATACACACCAACTAGGTGAGGATCATCACTATGATCTCCTGCCAATGGAGGATCATTGACACGACGTCCTCTCCTCCTAGCGTAATCCTCCTCCAACTGGGGATCATGGGCGTGTCAACCTCTACGTCCAACAGTAGAAGAAGTACAGTATCTATCAAAAGAATTCACGCATCCGAATTTCATGTAAGTAAAAATTCCAGACGATTAGCATTTAACAAACAACACACATAAAATTTTGAAACAATAGCATTCCAAAAACATTCAAATCTCAATAATGTTAAAACTTAAGAAATCTGATTTAAAACGATGAACTAAGGCTCTAATACCAACTTTGTCACAATCCAAACCCATGTGACCATTAGGGCCCAATGGGGTTCGAATTGTAACCTTCACTTCCTGGGAAGGAGAGTGGTAGTCAATCCAAAGCAATAGTAAGAATGAATAAATTTCATTCACAAAGAAAATATTAAAAATTCATATACATAACTACACCATTATACAACAGAAAAATCAAAATACAGTTCTAGGTTGTAAATCAGATCTGAAACTGTAGATACTTTCCTAAGTATCTCCAAAAAAATCAAAGTCCAAAATATATCAGAGTATTTACAAAAAATGATGTATAATCATT
This sequence comes from Pachysandra terminalis, assembly GCA_031762675.1. NCBI lineage: Eukaryota > Viridiplantae > Streptophyta > Magnoliopsida > Buxales > Buxaceae > Pachysandra > Pachysandra terminalis. Next base: position 13,611 of record JAUPMG010283548.1, on the reverse strand, counting down.
ACAAGTATAGTCACTGCTACGAGTAGAACTCGTCTTCTTCTACGTATAACTCTTCCCCAGCAATGCTTTCGTCAGCAACGACTCCTAAATTTCTTGAAAACTTGCTAAAATGCATAAGCTATAATGCCAGTAAGAAATAAATTCAGGAATGTATAAGGTAAATCCTAGAGTCTAAACATTTACAATATTCTAAGTCCATGCAATAAAGTAAACACAACAAATGCAATGCATGAGGTAGATTAATTTGTAATGCATGTTGTGCGCCTAAATTTTAGAAATCACCAAGGTGATTTAACAAACAATCTAATATGATGTGCAAATGCAACTCTGTCAGAGTGTCAGTGTGGCATGTTTCCTCCCGATCCAGCCTCTATTCAGGGGGTCCTAGCAACCTGAATTCTCCCCAGGGTGTTCCAGCAACCTAAAATCATCTCCCCGTCGTAACGGTCAAAGGAATAGAGCTATTCTATGTGTACAACATAGTTTTAAGGGCTTTCAACCTAGGAGGCACAAACCCCCCACTTATTTTTTATCAAGGGTATGTAGACCGAGACTTGCAGCCACCTGCGGTATCCCTCTGGAAAGCACGACACTTGACTAATCTACAGAGGACTATCTCTGATCCTTGGGTCCAATACGCCTAGGAAAAGGAGAGTGTGTTGGATTAGCTACTCCCTCAACTTGGTCCCGCCAGTCTCCTCACTAGATGTGGAGTCACATCACTCTCATTTCAATCCTCGAGACGCAACCATGAGGTCTCGGGTTACAGGGTCATATTCTTTGACCAGTTATGGCCTAGAGTAAATGAAGTGTTGTGACATGGTGCACTTTAACTAAACACACATCTTGTAGTGTACAGGGTGCAATATAATAAATTAGAATTACACATTCCACATATCCCCCATGAAATTCAATATGGCATGTCATTGTTCAAGTTTCATGATATCAATCCCATTATCATTCAAGCTTGGACACATATAATATAAATTCAAAATATAAACCATGCTAATGTATAACAACTAACAGTCATCAAAACATTAATCTAACCTGTCAGGTTTGGCGGGATCCTCGGTAAGGTCTTTGGCGCACCAAAGCCTACCACGGTGACCTGTTCGGTGCACCGAAGCCTACCACGGCGACCTCTTCGGCGAACCTCTCTGGGATTCGGTGAAAAAACCAAGGGCTCATTTCTCGACGAAACCTTCGACGCACCGAAGTGCATTTCGGCGCGCTGAACTGGTACTCGACGACCTGCTCATGCACATTCATACTCGACGGCCTATTAGGTGCACCGAGGGGTCCGCCCTTCGCCTAAAAAACGTTCGGCGTGCCAAGGAGGGCGCCAAACGTCGCGAACAGGCGAAAATTTAGGGATTTTCTCTTTAAACCAAGGGTTCTCAATACACAATCACATAGAAGTTAACATATATCAATTTCGAGCAAGAAAAACACATTTTTAACCATTAACAAATATGCAATCCATTCATTCCACACAAAAACACAAACTTAAACTTAAAATATATGAAAATGCATAGAAAACTAAGATTATCCTAGTTACATTCATGAATTTATACTTACCTCTTATGAATCAAGCAAACATCCACACAATATCAACACATGCAAGCCTTCTACTCTTTCTCCAAGTTCTCCAAACCAAGCAACCAAACAAGCAAAACCAAGCAACGAGATTTCTCTCATTCTTCCCATGCAAGCAACTCCATGCAATGTGGCATAATCCAAGCCATCCAAAGGTAACCACTTTCATCCTAGCCCTTAAGGCTTAACCACTAAAATCCAAACCATTCAAACCTAACTATCAAATCTGAACCATACACCTCATCAAACAATTCAAATTACATCATGTCATTAGCTCAAACACATAAAGGATAAACTACTATATATAGCACAAGGACCAACAATCTTCACAAGCACGATCGCATGGTCGGATCTAATCTGATTGGCGATCAAATCGAGGGATACAGTTACGACAAGAAATAAAATATAATTAAATAATCAATAGGTGGTTTAGGCCGTTACAACTATGGTGCCTTATATAGTTGAATCATGGGATTGTGCCCATGTGGTTGCTTGTTGAATATATGCCTATGAATCATTTTGTGAATGCATTAATTTAAGGACTTGAATACTACGAGTTGCATATGGACCATCTTGCGGTAATAGCTCAGTCTAATACCCCATTTGATACCCTTGGATTTAGACTATCATATGAGATGATTTGACTTATTGACCCTTGTTGTCCTACGAGTGGAATTTATTATTTCGCCCAAGCTGATAGAGAGCCCCTTTGTAGGCATGCCTCGAATGACTTGTGGGAAGATAATGTTTTCGCCTAAGATGTGAGAGAGCCTTCGTGTTGGCATGCCTCGTAGACATGTGGTAAGATGATTCCCAAGGATTGGCACATTGGTGCAGCTTGGCAAAAGAGTGAATCATGTTTATACCTTCTGATAGATGTGAATATGTATGATTCCCTAAGGGCCTACTCACATTAGTGAAAACTTCAGATTATTACCCATGATAAAAAAATAAGTGGGGGATTGTGCCTCCTTGGTTGAAAACCCATAAAACTATGTTGTACACATAGAATAATCCTATCCCTTAGCCGTGAATATGGGGATGAATTCACATTGGTTGGACATCCTGGATAGTCGTATTGAGATCATGTGGGAACTTACTATATTTCACATTGCCATACAGCTCCCCTCATCATTTGCATTGTATATTCGTTGTTGATATCATTTTGAGTGTCTCGTGTATTACACACTAGATCTAATTTCCATATAGAATTAGGCATGTGGATACTACGATGTTGACCTATGATTTTATACCGATTAAGGATGTGAGAGAACAGTAGATCGTGTAATCTCTATTGTTTACTACTTTATCACCATGAGTACATATGTTATCTTTTTCACATTATGTTCATTATTTGTTCTTTTCTCATATTATTGGGATATGAGTAAATACCTTGCTTTGAAGGATTACTCCTTCTGGCTTCCAGCTTATGTTTGTTGATTTATACCTTTCAGGTCTTGGAGCTTGGTCACGAAGAGAGAGCCTGGGAATGGGTATAGAAACCTGGATTCAGTAGTAGAGTTATACTAGAATAGACTTTCGTTTCACTAATCTGTAATATATTAGACTTTATGTTTATGTTACTTATATCTTACTAGAACTGTTAATTACTTCGCTTATGTTTTGACCATTGTTATCCACTTCCACAGCAATATGGGGTGAGATTTACGAATTTAGCTTGAGAGCACAAAATTGGGATTTTTTGGTTTGGTACGTGACAAAACTGTTTCCTAAAGGTGTTTAAAATGTTAATCTAGGGGTAATTAGTGGTAATTATCCCTGTCTCCAAAGTGGCCCCCTTACAAATTTCATTGATAAATTACATCTTTGCCATCATGACGATTTCGTCATTATGAATATAGATGTAATTCAGCATGTAATTCACAAAGGGTGAACCTCACGCCCCTAATTTCCTTAGATCGCTAAATCCCCCTCTGATATCAACAAAGTGTACATTATGCCTTTGGCGCCTTTTGAACTCATCATGTCAAAGGTTTGAACTATATTTGATCTTTGGCACTGTGAAAGGCATTCTTGCCTTTAGCGCGTTGATATCAATCTATCAGGAATTGCCAAGTTCACTTGGTCTTTTGCGCCGTCGAAGGCAATCTTTACGTTTAGCTTATCAATCTCACTTCTATCAGATGTGGCAATTTTTAGCCTAAGTACCTTCGAGTCCAGCTAGTCTTGGCACAAATAAAATTTGTTTAACCTTGACACCTTCGAGACCATCCGGTCTTGGTATCATCGAGGTACATTGATTAATCTTAGTACTTTCGAGACTTTTCATCTTCTACACTGTCGAGGTTCCCTTTTAGATGAAGATGTGTCTTCTACGTCTATAAGGGCTGTCTTTCCCTTCAGATGGAGGCTCTTTTAGCCTTTGCACTATGGAGATCGTTCAGTCTTAGCACTATCAAGGGCTAGTCTTAGTGTCGTCGAGACTGTCTAGTCTAGATACTTTCGAGACCGTTTAGCCTTAGCACTATCGAGACCATTCAATCTTAGTTCTATCGATGCTTTTCTATTGTCATAGAGGTACCCTCTAGACGGAAATATGTCAGACATCTTCGAGATTTACTCTAGATGGAAATATGTCTGACGTCTTCAAGGTTTACTCTAGACAGAAGTGGGTGTTCACCGAGACGCGTCTCTTTGGGTGAATGTGAGGTGCAACTCGAGGGCTGTCTTTCCCTCTCTCACCATCAGGGATGTCTTTCCTTTAGGCAGAAATTGTTTAGCCTTAGTACTATCGAGGCTTTTCGACCTTCTACGTAGTCGAGGCTCACTCTAGACGTAGGTATGTATTTGTTGCGATTCATCTCTTTGGCCCGTATAGCGTGGGTTGATCTGGTGTACTTCTTTATGTCAGATGATTGTAATAGGCGTCATATTGCCTTTATAATTTGCATAACTTCAACATTATTCACCAGCAATGTATTATTTGCCTTCCGGCGTGCTGTTTCAAAGTATCTTAATCAGAAGTTCGACTTTCATTGAAGTCATAACTCAAACAATCATCTGTGACCTTACCACATGTCATCATCTCATTGAAACGTTTGTCTTTGCAAATTTGACTATCTGCATTCAGTCCCCCTGACCATGATGATTATCCTTAGGAGAATTGGCAGGGAGACAAAAGAATCAATTAGGAACAATTATTGTTCATATAATTCTGCTTTATGAGTGTAATAAAAAGAGTCTTTACTTGGAGATAACTCTGTGTTGAATCTTTCAGGCTCTGATACTAATAGAACAATATTTGAATGTTAGGATGATCTGTTTCTTTTCTGATTTCAATGTTCAACCTTCCAATGTTTGATGCCAAAGGGCATCTCTATGTGAAGGATTTTCTTCTTCTGCATACTACTATATGTATTCAAGATTCTTATGAATTATACATGTTTATGTCTATAAGTTTCGAGGCACCTGTCATTTATGTGTAGATTTTTGGCGACAATTCTGTCTTCTTTCTTTCGATTTTGGCGCCTCTTCATATTCTACATAATGTTATATATAGGGAGGGAGAGGAAACTTGTTTCCTTTCAATCTTTAAGGTCTTTCTTCTTCTTCCGAATTTCTTTCTTCGTTCTCTTCTCTTTATTTTTTTTACTCATGTCATTATTCCAATGGGCAAGAATCGTCCTACCAAAGCGCCATTGTCGTTGAAGCATACTAAAAATGCCAATCTTTCTAAACCTCCATCAGATTGGTCAAATCACCCCATATTAAAGGATCAATTTTGGAATTATGCTCCTTTATCCTTGGACCTGTCAAAATATTCAACTGATAATTTGACATGTATCTTTCCGGTGTTAAGCGCTAACGCAGGCACTGCACCTCATATCCTTTCTCCACCTTGCTTTTGTTTTGAAGCATGTCATTATCCCCCTAGTAAAGCGCATCTCAAATCTCACTCTCACCATTCCTCGGGATGGCTAGAATGATGCCAAGATATTTTTATGGATAATTAGATAGGGGAAATGCTTGGCAGGTGTGGTTTGAAGAGTGCTGTCAAATTGTGCTATGAATTGAATATTCATATCAACAAAGAAGCTATCTTTCTTTTGCTATGTCGTTGGAATGCATCGACCCATACATTCATATCTTCTTAAGGTGTGTTCACCCCGCCTTAGAGGATGTTTATGTTTTACTCGGTCTTGATATTATTGGGGATGCAGATCCAATGAAGATTTCTCTAAGTGATGATGAGCTACAAATTGTTAAAGAATTAATGAAGGAGCAAAAGATGCAGAACAACCCCTCCCCCCCTCAAGTAGTCGACACAAGCTTGGAGAACAAAATGTTCATGCACCTCATTCAGCAGATGGATTCGCTATTTCTTTAAGGAGTTTAAACCTTCTAGTAGTGGAGAGAATATGTCAAAACCCATTATTGGTGCAGTGTATCATTCACCTTACACATTTGAGGCTTTTCTTGCCTTATTCTTCTTGAGATATATCTTTGAACGTCTTCCTTATGAAGAGGTGCAAGAACGTCATTTCGCCATGGCGATACGCATGGCACAAGATTATCGATGTCCATTGGCGTCGATGTTCTTGGGCACCTTTTATCATTGGTTGGATCTATTTGCCGAGGACTTGGCACTTTCTTTTGGCAAGTATGAAGTCGAGTCTATCATCCCTACTGTGTTTCTTCAATTATTTCTACTGGAGCATTTCCAAGGGTATGGGCCTCCTCCCCTTGTTTTCCCAGAATGTAAGTATGAAGAGCGATATTCCTGGGTTGCTTTGTGGGATGGTGCTAAGCATAAGAAAAATACTAGTTTTATATCACTGGTTGATATGGAATCACAATTTGTATTTCGCCTGCCCTTGCCTGGCATACAAGGCGTCGACTTCCGGGCTCAAACTCCGTTGCATCGGCTTTCTTTGTTAGTGCAACACCATATTCGTTTATGGCCTAAGTGATGGTTGTTTTACCTGGGTGTCTGCCTGCTAGAATAGATAATGACTACGTAGGAGAATCTTATAACCCGCCAAAGGTTCCTTAGACAGTTTTTTCATCAACAGATGGCTCCTACCGAAAGGGTGCCTGTGCTCACCGATATTATGGAGAGTGTCCGTACTTCTTTTCACATGTCACAACGACAGATCTCAGTGATGGGCGATAGCCTTAACAAAGGTTATACCCCAGAGATGGCAAAATTTTGGTATAATTTTATTTGTAACGCTCGATCTTTTATAAGGGATAAAACATTGCTTGCCCCTTTGGGATTTATTCCTAAGAAACATCCTCGGTTAAAGTTACCTTCGAAACATAAGACCTTGAAGGCTGTTTTTAAGAAAATGTCAGCGAAAGCTGCCGAGGTAGCTTCTTTGTCTGTGCCTTCTAAACTAGCTGGATCTTCTGACAGACAGGTGAGACTTTGTTCTTGTGATTATGTAATCTCTTTTGTCTTTTCACATTCTTTTCTTGTATATATATGCGGGTATGTCTTGGTTTTCGCTATACTATTCCAATTGATTTCAATCATTTAGACACATTTCTTATGCTTCCCTTTAGATTCCATCCTTGAATCGGGCTAGTTCCACTTCCTGGTGTCAATCATCATCTGCCAGAAATTCTTCAATTTAGGATTCGAATAAGGAAGCGTTTGTAGCCGAGAACAAAGAGGAAGAAATTTCTCCATTCACTATAGAAGAAACAAGGGAGATTAGAAAGGAGAAAAGATGTAAAAGTCTGGTCAGATTCAGAGAATATAGAGTAAACTTTCCAAATGGATCTTGGGGACATGTCGACAGCCATCTCTTCGCCTAGTACTACCTCTTCACCCGGTGGATGTAAGAGGAAAATCATGATTGCTCCATTCTCTTTCCATTCGTATTTTCTCTCGGCGCTTGTTGTATAAAGGTTTAGTATTCTCAGGAGAGTCTGATCATCAATCATTTCTTCCAGCTTTTGGCGTGAATGATGCCAACATTCTCTTCATGGATGGGGGTGGTGATGGTAAGTTCGAAAAGGGTCCTTCTGCCAACATTCCTGTTGCAAAGGGGAAGCCTCAAATTACAAAGGCGACGACTATTCGCATTCAAAGATCGTCTATCCACCTCCCGAAGACGTCTATCTCTTCTACTACTCCTCATGATTCTCCTGAGAAGGGAAAGGAGTCTACTAAGAGAAAGTGGCAGGATGACCTTTTCACACAGTCCACTCCTTCTAAACAAGGAAAATCTTCTTCTCCTATCATACTATTGATTCCCCGGGTTCCATCCCCTGTTATGAGGAATGTTTATACCCCTTAATACTTTCTTATGAGAAAATGGTATCGTCTCATTTTTTATCATAGTTTCTTTTCTCTTTTTGTCGCAAGTCGACACTTTTGTGGAAAATTATACTTCCACTAAGGAGGACGACCCTAACTTTGTAGAAGAGGCACTGTTTAGTGAGGCGCATGTTCCTTCAGAATCAGCACTTACACCTCTCGAGTCTGTTGTCAATTACGCTCTCGTGGGGAACATTTTGGTCCCTAATATTTATGGCCCACTCCATCAAGAGATTAGTAATTGTCATGGTGATCCAGGCGAGCAGATGAAGGTTTCTAATCTCCAAGTCTGCATTTCCCTTTATGTTATAGTGTGTTCGGTGGTGAATCGTTTGCGCACAACAAAATTTCCCTCTCTCACTACCCATGAGCTTTTGGAGATGCTTAAGGACCTTGAAGATCCTTTGGCATTGGGAATGAAGATAGACTGGCTGACTGCTCAATTGAAAAGCATTAAGGAAGCCCTGAACTATGCCCATCGTCTAAAGGAATTGAAGATTGCTTATGTATCGTATGAGGACTTGTAATCCTGTGTAGCTGATCATAAAGCGGAGATTGAGTTGCTGGAGGCTCGACTTTTGAAGACGGGGGAACAGCTGTCAAAAGATGAGGCATGGTTAGTGGGTGATGATAATGAATATGCCTCGACATGCACTTGGCTTGAGAACAATTGATTCATGCATGTTACTCTTTTGGCAGACCATTTGAAGAAGGCATGACGACGTCTCTTCGCTTTCTTCTTGTCGGATTTCCAGCATAGTCTTGTCTCTTCTTTATTTATTCATGCTTTTCCTCCTATTATTGTAACTTCTTAACAAACATTTGGTATAAGCTATTTATGCCCTTTTTTCTTTTGTATATGTTTTCTTCTATCATACCATAGATGAAGAGTTGCTTCAATTAATTTTCACGCTTTTTGAAGAGGCTCTTAAACCTCTATATAAAGAACTGGAAGTTAAAGAATTTTACCTCATTCGAATTTTCTCTGATATTACCCTTGTTACCGCGGGACTGTGATGCCGTATAGCGGTGACTAAGGCAGTGTCCTTGGGGTCATTGCTCCTCCTCCACTAAAGGAATGCGAACAAGACTTCATCCATCTTTGCCAATTGTATGATATAGGGGCGTTTGCTTTGGCTCGCCTAAAAAATTACTAGCCTCATACTCTTTCCATCCTTCGTGAAGCAAGAGAGGCTTTGTTGAAGGCTTTCCCTTACCTCTTTGATGTTTTTCCCTTGGCTGATCATATATATTTCTAAAGGATAATGTGTATAGATTTTCTTATTCTGGCGGATAACATAGCATCCCTATTCTTCGAAAATGCTCATCTTCATTGTGGAAGTCTTTTCCATTGTCTTCGTCGTCTTTGTCGTTTTTCTCCTGATAATCGCTTCAATTGCAGGATCGTTGAAGGCGCCCTTTTTTATCGTGCACGAAGGTATTATCGAGAGTTAATGACAGTTAATTGGGAAATAGGCAATTGTGAGGACTTATCTGCATCTGTTCGAGCAGATCCAGTATACTCAGCAGTGTCAGCCATGGAGAACAGAGCACGAGCATTAGAGGAGCGAATAGTAGGGATGCCAAATGATGTATATCGTGCTCAGATATGTGAAGAAGCACGCGCCATTAGAAGGGAGGCTGCCCATACAGCTTGACTGCGGTTATGGATGATTTTGTGGCACACCATATTATTATTTATGATCGCCGTCAAGGTCTAAATATTTTCTGAGCTTTGATGATTTCATACTTTAGCGAGATGCCTCCGAATCCAGCAAATGAAGATGATGACTATGATGAAGAATAAAGGGAGGTGGGTGACATACTGTTGTTCTCAATTGGGTTGGCGCTAACAACTCTCTTTTTGTTAAATGCAATGATGCTATGAAGCAGCAATGTCTAATTTATTAGTATTTATATTTTTTGGAAAAATGTATTACCCTTCCACCTTTTGCAAGAAAACTTTTTAAGTAGTGGTAACAAGAGTATTTTGTAATTAACTTTAGCATATATCAATTGATAGTGTAATCAATCATGAAGCCAATATCTATTGAAATAAAAGTCTAGAGGAAAGAATACATAACCCATTTTTCATCGAAACGCTTCTCATGATAAGGTCATCCTTGTGCTTATTGCTCGTAAGAACCTCATTTCGTCAATCTGAGAGGTGTGGCTCATTGATAATGACTTTACATGTCTTGAAGAATATGCTCGACTATTACCACTTCTTTATGTATCGTTTTCTGCTTTCCTTTTGTTCCAGGAATTATCTTGTTTGTTGAATCAACATGTAGAAGACTAATCCCCAGCGGAGTCGCCAAAATGTTTAAGATCTTTTTGTAAAAGAGGTCGCCAATAAAGAATTACTGACTCGATGGAACATAAGTCGCTAGCCGACCATACCCCGTCTTCAAGAGAAGAACGAAAGAGGAAAATTAAAATAAGGAAAACACAAAATCGTATAGAACTAGAAGGAATAGTGAGTAAGGATGTTTGGAGCTTCGTGAGCACACATCAGAGCCACATTTCTCAGAAATTGTACGTTGCCTCAGATTTTGATCTCTCTGCTTGGAAACAGAGGCTGCTATTTAAAGAAAATTTTAGGGAGGTTGTAGTATGTAAAGTTCCCTTTAAACCGTTTCCTAACAGTGTTGAAAATGTTAATCCAGGAGTAATTAGTGGTAATTATCCCTGTCTCTGAGCGGTCCCCTCATAAATTACATTGATAAATTACATTTTTGCCAACACTAAAAATGTCATCATTATGAACATAGACGTAATTCAGCATGTAATTCACAAACGGCGTGCCTCGTGCCCCTCTTTTCCTTAGATCGCTAAATCCCCCTCTGAAATAAGCAAAGTGTACAATATGCCTTCGACGTCAATGATATGTGTTGGCATAAGTTACCCGAATCAGCACATTTATAATATCTCTTAACCTTTGGCGCCATCGAAGATCTCTAGCACCAATGAGGTTTCAACTAATACGAAAGACTCGTTGGGTTTATTCAGCTCTTGTTACATTTGAGTTATGTATTTGGTACCGTTGGGATTTCTAAGTCCTTTGGCACCATTTGAATTCATCATGTCAAAGGTTTGAACTATATTAGATCTTTGGCACTGTCAAAGGCGTTCTTGCCTTTAACGCGTCGATATTAATCTATCAGGAATTGCCAAGTTCACTTGGTCTTTCGCACCGTCAAAGGCATTCTTTACATTGGCATGTCAATCTCACTTCTTTCAGATGAGACTGCTTTTAGCCTAAGTGCCTTCGAGACCAGCTAGTCTTGGCACAAATGAAATCTATTTAGCCTTGACACCTTCGAGACCATCCGGTCTTGGTATCATCGAATCGCGTTGATTAGTATTAGCACTTTCGAGGGTCCCTAAGGGCTGATTTTCCCTTTAGATGGAGGCTCTTTTAGCCTTAGCTCTATCGAGATCGTTCAGTCTTAGCACTATCAAGGCATAGTCTAAGTATGGTCGAGACTGTCTAGTTTTGATACCATTGAAACCGTTTAGCCTTAGCACTATCGAGACCGTTCAATCTTAGTACTATTGAGGCTTGTCTGACGTCATAGAGGTACCCTTTAAATGGAAATATGTCTAACGTCTTCGTGGTTTACTCTAGACAAAAATATGTCTAACGTCTTCGAGATTTACTCTAGATGGAAGTGGGTGTTCACCAAGACGCATCTCTTTGGGTGAACGTGAGGCGCATCTCGAGGGCTGGTTTGTTGTCTTTCCCCTAGGCAGAAATTGTTTAGCCTTAGTACTGTCAAGGCTATTTGACCTTCTTTGTCGTCGAGGCTCACTCTAGACAGTCATTGTAATGGCCTGAACTTTTTAATTATGTGTGCTTGATTTAGTTAACCATTATGATGTTTGTTTGTTTTTGCTTGGATTAACCACGGGGTTAATCGTGCCTTGCGATTGGTTACGGATCGCCATATTTATTGGGCGTTACACACCATAGCAGGACCCATTTTAATTGTGATGAGTGGTTTGAATGCGTTATGCTTTTTGCATTTTTCTTTTGTGTTTGTGATGTGTGTGGTTTAGATGCTTTACTTGTGATTCAAGGGCTTAGATTTTTTTGAGAGACATATTGTGTGGAGGGTTCTAGAAACTCCTACACATGTCTCTCATCCAATGGTTAGATTTGTTTTGTGTAGGGATCAAGGGCTCTCCTTGAGACAACTCATTGAACCCAAACACAAGGTTTTCTCTTTAGTTGTCTCTTTGCTTGGGAGAAAGCTTCTAAACCCTAACCTTGACGTTTTGCTTGTTAGGAGGAGCTTGAAGAAGGAGAAACCTTGGAGCTTGGAGAAGAACAAGAATTTGAAGCTTTTGTTTGCTTGATTTGCATCATCTTCCATATTCTCAAGGTAAATAATCAAGTTTAATATGTTCTTTGAAAGAGTTCGTTGCACAAGGACACCTTCTTTGATCATGGTGATTAAAATTTGGTTCATCCTTGACTTTAGAACTTGATGTTGTTAAGTTTGCTTTGATGATGATCATGGTATGCGAATGGTTGATTCTTATGAGAAATTATGCATTCAGCATGTTAATTTACTGTATATTTAGTTTATGAGATTGTATGAGACTGGAAACCACCAAAAAGAACCAAACCCTAGGTTCGGCGAGCTACTCGGTGCGCCGAACTATCGCATAACAACCCAGAAGTTTCCTGTGATTTTATCGGTTAACCGAGATGTCCACTGAGCTCATAATCTTTCGAATTGGTATTTTTGGATTCCCCTATTCGTTAGGAATCCAACAAGACAACTTTGAGGGAAATCCGATTTGTACACACCAAGTTAAGACCTTTTTAATGTAAGTGTGTCAACCCAGAAATTCGGCGCACCGAGGAGTACGCCGAGCAGTACGCCGAGGATTCTAGGGATTTCATGGTCCCTGGAAAGTCCGCCGAGACCTTTTTCAATGCACCGAGGCTGATTTTGGTGCTGCGAAAGGTGCGCCGAGCCACCCAAACTTGTCCTCTTTGACTGAAAGATCACACACAAGCATGTATATTAACCAAATTACATTGATTATGATACCAGTTTTATTATTATCATTATTTATAGTAGTTACTTTGTTTGGACAACAGTATGAGTAAGGTATCTTAGAATCCCATATGTAGTGACCCCTTAAAGGAATTTTTCCGAATTATTTTTTTTATTATTAGCATTGACTAGTATTTAATTAAGTTAAATTGAAGGTAAAGTTTATTCATAATAAGGTAAGTTGGTAATATGAGATTAAAAGGTAATTAATTAAGATATTAGGGTTAATGAAAGAATAAAGGCTAATAAGGGCTTAAGTGGGATTAGGGTGCTAACCCTAATCTCTATAGACGTTTTGGACGAAGTCAGATAACGGGGTGTGCTGCTCATTGGTTTGTGGGAGAAGAGAAATTGGCTGAAGTTTATTTGGTGGTATTTGTAGAATCATTAACCTAGAAGATTTTGGAGCATTGGTTCGTAATCAAACCTACAAGTTGTTTTTTCCATCAGGTAAGTAGATTATTTGGATGGATTTGGATGATTTTCATAATGCTTATGTGGTTAATAAATATTGATTTGCTGAATGCATGTGATGTTTTGTATGATCTAAGAATTATAAGACGATGAATGCATTAGTAGTAGTACATAGATATGTGATTGTTGATGTTCATGGATTTTAATTGTTTGATCTAAGTATGATGTTATAAATGTATTGTT
>JAUPMG010283530.1:0-18167 GCA_031762675.1 Pachysandra terminalis | reverse complement strand
TACTAGAACTGCTCAGGACTTCCGCTTATGATTCAATTTGGGTAGCCACTCCCGTAGAGATACGGGGTGAAGGTTACACTTGGACTGGAAAACCTACGTAATCGGGAATTTTCGGTTCGGGTCGTGACACTACATGCCCCAAATATTTGACCTTCTCCTTCCAGAAGTCACACTTACTAAGTTTGGCACACAGTTGGTGTTCTAGAAGTGCCCTCAAAGCTACACCCAAATGTTCTTCATGTTCTTCCGTAGTCTTGGAATAAATCAAAATATGAAGAACATAATGGAAGAGGTGGAGTTCGTACATGTGTTTAGGGAATGCAACTCCCCAGCTGATTACTTGGCTGCTATGTACAACACCTCAATGAAATTAAGGCATGGAGATATGAGGCGCTTCCTGAGAATGTGAAGAGTAGTCTTCAAAATGACACCTTGGGCAAGAGGTATTAGCGTGGAAGGCAAACTTGAGTATTTGTGTGCTGACATTCGGGTGTGTGAGTTATGCTATGTGGAGTCTGTGGGTGTGTACTTGGGGTGCGTGTGTATATGTGTGAACCTACTCTGTTTTAGCTGGGTTGGATGTTGATGAGGGTGGTGAGGGGTGTGTGCTTACCTTGGAGGATGTGTGCGAGTGGGTACCTAACTTCTTATCAGTGAGGGTGGTGAGGGGTAAGAGAGTGTAGGGATCTTGATGGAGATGGGATCTCAGTTTGCTAATTCTATAGCTCCTTGTATTGTTGCTAATCTGTTTTAATTGCAGGTAGCTCTACTATTGCCGGGGACTTGCGGTTATGCATCTGTTGGTCACAAATGGTTATCCTTGACCCTTGGTTTCTGGTATGGGGAGCTTGTTGTATGGTGCATTGCTTACTACTGGTGAGAGTGGTGAGGGTGTGTGGGCTGAAGGTGATCTGCTGCCATGATTTGTAACTATCTGATTCAGATCAGGTCAATTGGAGGTGATGGTTTGTTAGGGGTGGTGAGGGTTTGTGCTCACCTCTTTGGGGTAATATTTACTTCTGCTCTGTGGGTGCATTGTCTAATCTCGGTTAGGGTGGTGAGGGTGTGTGGACTGAAGGTGATCTGCTGCCTTGACCTGCTTGGTTTGCTAGTCCTGGTGGTTGCTGCTCCTATCATCATACTTGTGTTATATGGGGTTTGGCTTACTATTGATTGCCAAATCTGGTTTGATTTGTGTTTGGCATGCATTTTTCTCAAACTTGTATAAGCTTATACTGTTGCTGATCTTTCTTATTTAATAAAATCTAGAATTTACCTGTTCCAAATTTTTTTTTCCACAAATCTATCCAAGTACGGCCTGAATACCCTATGCATCATATCCATAAAAGCAGCCAGAGCATTAGTCAAGCCAAATGGTATGACTACAAACTCATAGTTACCATACCTCATCTGGAATGTTGTCTTCTGAATATCACTCTCCCTTATCCTCAATTGGTGGTATCTCGATCTCAGATCGATCTTAGATCGATCTTAGAAAAATATTTGTCTCCTCTCAGTTGATCAAGCAGATCGTTGATTCTGGGTAAAGGGAACTTATTCTTGATGGTGACTCTATTCAGTTATCTGTAGTCAAAACACAATCTCATAGATCCATCCTTATTTTTCACAAAGATCACTGGTGCTCCCCATGGTGAAACACTTGGTCTAATAAATCTCATCCTCATAAGTTCATCGAGTTACTCCTTGAGTTCCCTCAGTTCCACTGGTGCCATACGGAAAGTAGCTAGTGAAATGGGAGTAGTGCCTGGCACCAACTCGATACACAAATCTACCTCCCTTAAAGGTGGTAGTCCTGGTATCTCCTGGAACACTAGAGCAACATCTTTCACTATAGGAATCTCCTCCAAGGACTCTTCCTTATTTTCCTTTAATAAGCCTAAGAATTCAGCTTGATACTTATCCTTTAAACTTCCTAGAACTTTTATGTTTTCACCTCAAGGAATTTCAAAAGTCACTTCATTCCCAAAACAATCTACCTTAGCATGATAGGCGGCTGGCCAATCCATGCCTAAGATGATGTCAAAATTTGGCATAGCTAACACCACTAAATTAGCTTCAAAATTCTAGTTTCCCACCCTTACAACACAATCTAAACAGATTTGGCTAAGTGTGATTGTTCCCCCAACTGGGTTTGCTATACATACGAGTTCACTCATAGTAGATGGTCTAATGCCCAAAGCATGCATAAACTGAACTGATAGTAAGTGGTCTAATGCCCAAAGCATGCATAAACTGTGTCGATATGGATGAGTGTGTGGCACCCGAATCAAACAATACGTTTGTTGGAGTATGAAAGATTGTAAATGTACCTTCCACTACTACATTAGTGGCATCGTCACCTCCTAGAATAGTCTCTTCAGTCAAGGCATGAACTTTCCCTCGAGGCGGTGGTTGACGGTCCATTCCATATCCTTGTCCTTCAAATCAAATCCTCTCACGACAATCCTTCTTGGTATGCCCATACTTTCCACAATAGAAGCAGGTTGGAAGTGGTCGTTGCTGCAAGGAAAATTCAAATTTTATTGACTTTTAGTTAAACTGAAATTATTAAGTCTCGTGGGGACTGATCCTACTGACGTTAGACCCCAGGAATGGGGGGCATCAAAGGCAGCCCCCGCCTGCGGGTGAGTTGGCACTAGGAAAATTCAAATTTTATCGACTTTTAGTCAAATTGAAATTATTAAGTCCCATGGGACTAAACCTGCTAATGCCAGACCTCGGGAGCAAGGGGTGTCAAAGGCAGCCCCCGTCTGTGGGTGAGGTGGCGTTAGGAAAATTCAAATTTTATTGACTTTTAATTAAACTAAAATTATTAAGTTTCGTGGGCATTGATCCTATTGACGCCAGATCCCAGGAGTGGGGGGTGTCAAACGTAGCCCTCAACTGTGGGTGAGGTGGCGCCAGGAAAATTCAAATTTTATTGACTTCTAGTCAAATTGAAATTATTAAGTCCCGTAGGGACTAATCCTACTGGTGCAGAACCCCAGGAGCAGAGGGGGCGTCAAAGGTTGCCCCGTCCTGTGGATGGCACCAAGCACTATCATTAAAATTTGTTACTACGAAGCCCCGTAGGGACTAGTATATGTTCCAAAGCCCAAGAACAATAATAGGCAGGACCAAAAGCAGGGCCGAGTCTTGGGGGATTGTTCCTAACACCAAACAATGTACACTGATGATGAATATCATATTACTATGACCACGCCAATATCTTAAAGATAATTGTTGTGGTCAGGGGGACTAAAATGTAGATATGAAAAATGGCAAGGGGAGATAGTCCAAGGATAGACTGCCACGTGCAAGGACTATGATCGACAAGTACGTAGCAAGATCCTCATTGTTACCCATGAGTATAACCCTCGAGAACTTCCTAAGGAAGGACCCTGGTTGGTTCGAGGAACCGATTCAAGGAATGTTTAACCGAGACATACGTAGAGGGAGAAGGTAGTGTGCTACAATGATGACCCCTCATCACATGATGAGCAACACTATACTATGAACATACAATAAAGCTAATATCAACAGATACTCCACAGTGAGATGCCAGACCCCTTTACAGTAGGATGCCGATACAGAAGTACATCTCAAGTCATACTCGAGGGTGCCCACCTGTGATGAGACAACCCTTTGGGTTCTTAAGTGTCCCACTTGTGCTGGGACATCCTCTCAAGTCATACTCAAGGGTGCCCATCTACGATGGGACAACCCCTCGGGTTCTTGAGAGCCTTAGAGATGCGTCTCACGTTTACCAAAGAGATGCGTCTCGGTGAACATTATCGATATAAGTTTACACCTAATGGGAGAGATCTCCTTGGAAGTTTTAAGATATCGATACTACCTCCGTCTAGAGCGATGTTCAACGACATTGTAGGCGATACTACCTCCATCTAGAGCAATGCTCGATGACGTTATAGGCGATACTACCTCTGTCTAGAGCCATACTCGACGACGTCGTAGGCGATACTACCTCCGTCTAGAGTGATGCTCGACAAAGTCGTAGGCAATACTATCTCCGTCTAGAGCGATGCTTGATGACGTCGTAGGCGATACTACCTCTGTCTAGAGCGATGCCCAATGACATCTCAGGCGATACTACCACCGTCTAAAGCGATGCTCGATGACGTCATAGGCAATACTACATCCGTCTAGAGCGATGCTTGACGATGTTGTAGGCGATACTACCTCCGTCTAGAGCGATGTTCGATGATGTCGTAGGCGATACTACCTCCGTCTAGTTAGATGCTCGACGACGTCGTAGGGTGATACTACCTTCGTCTAGAGTGATTCTCGATGACATCGTAGGCAATACTACCTCCATCTAGAGCGATGCTCGACGACGTCGTAGAAGATACTACCTCCTTATAAAGCGATGCTCGACGATGTTGTAGGAGATACTACCTCTGTCTAGAGCGATGCTCAACGACGTCGTAGGCGATACTACCTCCGTCTAGAGCGATGCTCGACGAAGTTGTAGGCGATACTACCTTCGTCTAGATTAATGCTCAATGACATTGTTGGCGATACTACCTCCTTTTAGCGTGATGCTCGATGACGTCGTAGGCGATACCACCTCCGTCTAGAGTGATGCTCAATGACATCGTAGGCAATACTACCTCCGTCTAGAGCGATGCTCAACGACATAGAAGGTCATACTACCTCCGTCTAGAGCGACGCTCGACGACGTAGAAGGTCATACTACCTCCGTTTCGAGCAATGCTCGACGAAGTAGAATGAGAGACTACCTCCGTCTAGAGAGAAGCTCAACGACATAGAAGGTAATACTTACATTATCTAGGGGAAAATAGAATGTGAAGGCAAGAAGGGTCGTGAGGTCCGCCAACACTTGGCCGTATTGGGGTTATAGGCCGTATCACAGTTTCTTAGTGGAAAACCTGTAATTATCCAAACGACTTATGATTGATCCACCTAAGAGACTGGGGTACATGATGCGTACTACCCCAGATGAACGTTTTAACCACCGTTATAAACGGTGGTTGGAAATTCTAACTGCAGTTAACTATCTTCCAAAAGTTATAAATATTAGCTCACGTCCCTCATTTGGGAGGGATGGAGAAAAAGGCATTAGACTCCTAAAAACGTAGTTCTGAAGTATGCTCACATAATTCTTAGCCTTGGTTCGACCAGTGTTAGGCGGTCCACCAATTTGATTCTTTTGTTCTTTTAGAGATAGGATACGACACTTGATAATTTAAGTTCCCGTCAGTCAGTACTATCATACTCTTAGTCACTATTCATGAAACCACCAACTACAAAATATATATATATATATCGATCATTGATATCCGAGATTTTCTCGGTGGGATTGATGAGAGATTATGTTGTTGATAATAGATTGTTTATAGACCATGTATATTGTTTAAATCATCGATAGGGAGAGAAAAAGAGAGAGAAAGAGAGAGAGAGAGATATGTATGATGATAGTAGTCCAGGCCCGTCAGGATTTCTTTGAGATGAATTATTTTTGGTCTGGATGACATCACAATATCACCCAACTTGGTTTTGGTTTAGACTTTAGATGCATCCTATCAATGAATGGAGCCAAAGATGATAGTAAACATAGAAGGAACAAAGCGTGGTTTTGGTGCATGCTGATTTATGAAAGGTTTGATGATGTAATGGGTGTGGCGACTAATTGGCCAAAGGCCCAGCAACTTTGTAGGGATTCAATGGGATCCACAACTAGGATTAGGTGTATGAAGCTTAATTTGGATTTTCTAGTGATCCAATCCGAGGCTGAAAGGTAAATGGAATATGGTGGGACCCAAAAGCTAACTAGTTCAGATGAGGCAGAAATAAAAAATAAACAATAAAAGAAAACAATAAAGAGAAGAGGCCTTCTTCTTATAGGCACTAGATTATGAGCTGACCAAATTTTCAGCTTTCCAATAAATCCTTCAGTATCTAAATATTTCCTTCAATATTGGTCCTACGACCCTCAAGAACAATGGAGCACACACATGTCATAGCTCCCATTATCCCATCAGATGTTTTGACAACATGATACTTTCTTTTTTTATTTTTATTTTTTTAAAAATTTTAAAAGTTAATATCTTTCAATCCATATATTGGTTTGGAGGAAAAATAGATGAGAGTTCTCATGCAAATCTTTAAATGATAATTGCTGTCAATAAATTGTGATAAATATATAATTAATTTTTATTAAATTTATATTTAAAGATAAATATCAGAAATAATTTTTATGAAACTAATATGTTACGTACATCATTTTTATACAATTTTTAATTTAATAATAATATTTTTATTAATTATCTATATATAGTATTGTACATGTCAACACTATTCTAATAAAATGTAGGGTAAATGCTGTTCTCCTCTTAAACTTTTCTCTTAGTTACATTTTTCCCCTCAATTATAGCTGAAATATATATATATATATATATATTTAAGGATGTGATGGACTAAAATATTTGAGCCTTAATAATGGCCTTGGTTTATACTTATTTTTGTCCCTTTCTGCATATATATGCATGTATCTTAATTTCCAACGACAAATAGAGTCTACAGATTCACCCAATGTTTTAACTTTTTTACAAGGTGTTGCAATGTGCCAACACTTGTTTCCCATTCAATGGCGTTATATATATAATCCTTGATCATGAAACAATTTTCTAGTTCCATTTTCATTTTTATTTAAATTTTTCTCTTCTTATTTCATCTCCTTGGAAAGAACTAATACTACTCTAATACAACGAGATTTCTACGATTGTTGTTGCCTTTTATATGAATATAAGAATTCATACTTATTTTTTATTCAGAAATCCTTACTTTTTGCATTTTATTTGTCAATAAATTTTTATGTACTCTTATTCAACATAAAATTAGAGGAATAATTACAAGATATAGCAGTGGCGGAGCAGGGGAAACTCACGGTTTTTACTTTGTAATTTTTTAAAATTACTATATTACACCTACATATATAAAAATTACAATCTTTCCACCATCCCAAAAGTATCTTTCCTCTTTATAGTTTTTAGTTTTTTTTTTTAAATTACTAGTTTTGACTCATATATTCCAATATTATAACCTTCTACCCATTTTCATATATTTTTAAATTACAATCTTACACCCTTTTGTTTTTTAATTATAGGTTTACATCCATTTAGTTATATATATATCATCTCTTTCGCTTTCCTTTCTTGTTTTTAGTCTTTTTAGCTTACAAGTTTATACCTCTATATTTTAAATTTTTTATTAAGAGATATATTTTTATTTAAATCTTATATTATCATATTTTATATTAAAAAAAAAAACCTTGCAACCATATTCATATTCTTGTAATTAAAAAGCTTATAATATCTTTACTCTAAAAATTGATATGACAAAATCACCTTGATCTTGATCAATTTCATCCATTAAAATTAAGTAATATATATATATATGCTAGAGTTTATTGCAAGGAAGATAGTGTCTATTAAAAAACTGCATAATAAAAGAATGAGAATTTTACTTAGGCCTTTACAAATTAATTCTCCAAAAGACACTATTCTTCTATTTTATTTCTTATTTACTGATGGTTGTGTATTTTCCAAGCATCCTCCATTTATGAGTAATTGTTTTTCTTATAACAAATGCTTTTGGAGTTGAAACTTGAGTATGTGAATTATGCTCAAGTTGAAAGACACATATACAAGTTGAATTTGCCAAATCAATTCAACCATGCGTAAAATATGCTAATTTCAATTTCGAACTTAGAAACATAGTGAAACAAATTTCAAGTGTAATAACTTATTCAGAGAACCGCACTTATCCATTATACAATGAATTTTACTTCAAATGCAAAATTTCCACCCTAAAAATGTTGGCTACATGGCAGAAATGGTTCTCCTAGACTGAATGCCTTTGTTTTGTATAATTTTAAATATATTATAAATTTTGACACAATAACATGACAAAATCTATTACGCATGTATTAGTGCGGCATATTTGAACTCATATATATATATATATATATATATATATTATACATGTGGTCTATCTAGAAATCCTTTATCAAATAGACGGTTTGAATTACTCTCATCATTTCTCGATATGATAAAAAAATGTAAGCAATTAAAATTGATGTGACGCACTAGAGAGGTTTTTTATTTTTTATTTAATTCCCCCCCACCTTGAAAGTTTTTTTGACTCTGCCCCTGCTTGATATAAAGAGGGGACTTGAATGAGTTGATGCTGCTCGATTACACGAGAGTCTTCTGATTAACGAATATTTTGATGAAGATGAAGATTAGATAATGTGACTCTTGAACATCATGATAAGTATTCTTCACTTCATGCTTTGCACATAAACTGCTATGAAAAATGGCGGAGGACTCCTTAACAAGTCTTTGTAATGGCATGTACTTCTTTACAGAGATAAAGTCCAGGTAATTTTTTCTTGATGAAGATTTGCTCTTTGTAGAGAATTCCTGTATAGGTTGTAGATTGTATAAATGCATTTGTGAGGTGCATATGATCTCTTCTCTTCCTGCAACCAAGTCTTCTATTTATAGCCTAGAGCTTATGAGGCTTTTCAATTAAAGCTTGTCAATTTTACCTCTATTAACAGGTAGTTAGGCAGTTAAAAGGAGTGTGATAATGCCCCTTCTTATTTTTCTTGGGTCTACGTAGTCATACTTGGACTTGTTTACTTGGTTTTAACAGATTTGTGAGTCATAATTGATCCACCATTACTATATGCTGACTTACAATTATGAGGACTATTAGTAATCTTTTGGGATTAACTTGAAAATTTTAAAAAATAGGAATTATCAAATTTTTGTTATCTACACTACACTCCAAGTGTTAGGAAGGCTAGCATACTAACAAAGTATGGAAGGCGGAATAAACCCTTCCTGTCTATGTGTGAATCTATGGAAAATACTCCCAAATACCAAACCGCAAGGAAATTAATAAGAATGCAAGAAATTGAGCAACAAAAGGAGACAATGCGATCAAACCAACAACAAACCAAGATTTATGTGGTTCACCACAAAGGGCTATGTCCATGGGTTATCAATGAGATCCACTACTCGTGAAAGAGGGAAATGAGTACAATGGTCTTCTCAAGAGAACTTGAGGATACACAAACATAAGATACAAAACTAGGTTTCCTCTAAAATAACACCTTCCTCCTACACTAATGGCCTTGAGCAAAAAACCTTGTATCTTGTTCTTTTTCAAACTTGGAACCCTAGGTTGGAAAGTATCTCTCTTCTTCTCCAAAGAAAAGATCTAAAATCACTCCTCTAAAATCCCTTTCTTACTTTCCACTAAGTTGTCCCTACAACAAAGACAAAGACTTAAGTGGCATACCCCACTAACATGACTTGTGGGTCCCCCACTTATTCTCTCTTCCTCACATGCACTCCACATGAGGCTAGAATGAGCTCCTACTTAAAATGATATGTGCAACTCACATGAGAGATAAGGACGTGTTTGGCTGTGGCTCTCAACAATCTCCCCCTCTAGCTCCATAAGAGCTCCCCATACTTAGTAGATCTCGCGCCCGAGTAGCATCCATCCCCACCAAGTCCCTGCAAAGCTCATGCTTATGTTTTGTAAGAGGCTTGGTCATCATATTTGACGAATTCTTGTCGGTATGGATATTCTCCAAACTCATCAGTTGGTCTTCCAAGAGATCTCAGATCAAATGGTAACGAACATCTATGTGCTTTATCCTAGTATGATAGGTGGCATTCTTACTTAAATCCATATCTGTCACATCCTAAGCCTGGAAAACTCAATGGAGTCCCCAAATTTAAGCTGTAACTCTCACCTCATATCCCTATGGGAATGGATAAGCAATATAGAAACATAAGCGGAAGATAATTCATTAGTCCTAATAAATATTTAAATGAAAATACAATCTGTCATTTCTAATAAACTGAAATAAACTACATCTAATATATGAATCTAACATCTAAACTTCTATCCTTTATTCCTTTTATTCACATAGCTCTCTCTTCGATAGCAAGCATCATTTTTCCTGAAAAATATATCATAAAACATTAAAAAACTGAAAGCTCAGATGAGTAGACCTTCAAAGCAAGGTATTTGCTTATATCTCAATGCTATGATAAAAAAAATATACATAATAATAGTGATAATGATATAATCTGAAAAATACGAATAATAGTATGTATTTAGACAGAATCAATCAAAGACATGTTCTATCACGAAATCTCACTTTCGTTTGTATCCTAAGGATATCCATGGTCATATTTTATAATTTACAATGCCTAAGTCTATATGAAAATTATGACATTAAGTGCATCATACACAAGATATCTACAATAATATTAACAAGCATGAAATACAATGCATGCTGTTTGGCATTCGATTAGTATATGTTCCACACCCGATCTTAATCCAATACCCAAGATGTCCCACCAATGTGAATTATATCCCCTTAATACAAGACTATGATAAATGAATTATTCTATGTGTGCATCATAGCTTTTAGGGGCTCCGACCTAGAGGCCACAATTTCCTCACTTATTTCCAATCATAGGGACTTATCTCACGGCCTCACTAATGTGAACTTTCCTTTGTGAACCATACATTAGCCAATCTACTAACAGAAGTTGACTCATGATTTAGAATACTGGGACCCCCATACAAGGCCTATCCCTAACCTATCATCTTACCACAAGTCCCTTGGGACCCCCATACAAGGCCTATCCTTCACCTTGGGCATTCAAACACTTAGTCCCACAATGGACAAGCAATGGTCATAGCCATAATAATATCCTTCATTAGCCAAGCACAATGTGCTAAAATAATAGGATATCGCGAAAGTCATCTCGGCCAGGTAGTCAATATGCAACTCATAAATTCAGATCCATTTATTAATGCAATGCACACACAATAATTCTCACACACATATATATTCAAAACAACACACACATGAGACACATCCTTATGATCCTAGGCTAGTATAATGTACATATTTATATATATAAATAATTTGAATACATATGTATGTATGATGAGAGAATTATAAAGAATATAAATATGTAATAAGTCTTATTTGATTTGGAGATGAGGTATTCACACAGTTAATAATCATTTATGTTAATTTAATTATGTATAACAATTAATATTCTCAGAAATACAAATATAGTTACAACAAGGTATCAATAAGCTAACACAACATAGTAAACATCTAGGCACGCATATATTATGCGATTATAACTAGTAAAAGTGTTGTGGGACTAATTCCCTACATTTTCTAGAATTTCATACTACAATGTAATGTCTTAGTAGGTCAAAAATTAGGTATAGGAGGTCAATTTTTATAAAGATATTCCCAGTACCTGGAAACATAATAAATCAACTAGGTTCAACATTATACAGATGTCCAAATCCATAGATTTCAAAATGGGCTAGAATAGATTTTCTGCTGGGTTAGGGGTTGGGTAGGCGGCTAGCCGTTTTTCTCAAAAGTGTAACAAAATTCACCAAACTTCATAATTAGGTTAGGGTAGGTCTAATTAGGTCAAAACCATCAAAATATGCATGGGTGAACTAACATCGGTTGGGTCAGTCGGCTAACAGTTTTTGGTAGCTGCTTGGCCAGTGAGCAAGCCTGTGGTCTGCGGTTGACTAAGTAGCTAACGTTTAGGACAGTCGTTGGATTTTCTGGCCATAAGTTTTTATATACTTATTGGAATCACCTCAAATTTGATGAAATGTGCTCCTAACGAAAAGGGGAATCATAAAAAAATATAAAACAAATATATAAAATATTTTCATTGGTTCTTTAATCGATAGTTCAAATCTTGGTAAATCTCGAGTTTTAGTTCTTCTTTTCAGTCTCTTAACGGACGGTGGTTACTCTATCTTTATTGGATCTTTATTTCTTGGTTTTAATTATAAGAAAATGAGGAAGGGTTTACAAATAAATATAAGAATTCCTTCATGTTATAACACGAGGCTAGAAGTAAATACACAAGACAATGAAGGAAAGCTCACTTGTTTGCAGTAGGGTTCTTCTTCTTGTTGATTCTTGTTTTTTATGGGTTTTTAGATCTTCTTCTAGTCCCTCCTAAGATTTTTCATGAAATACCCTTGATTATAATCTTCTAATTCTCTTAATTAACTTGTTTTTATAATGATATAAGACTTATGGTTGTATTAGATCTGTTAACAAGTATTTAGCAGTTTCTAGACTCCTATTCTAACTATAACTTGTATTTTAAATTTTCCTATTATTTAGCCACAAAATTGGATATTTAATTACCTTGGGACTTAAAGAACTACTTAAGCCCATTAGATTAGTTACTAAACCCATGCCTAGTCTAGTTAAGCCTAACTTCAGTACATAAGCCCAGTTTTATTTAATTAATCCCGGAACATATTCACTAATGTTTAACTTAGATATATTAAGTTTATATATAATTAGGAATGTCTTATTTACCAAACTTTAGGTTAGTTTTAATTATATACTGATTAAATTATCAATTTACCCTTTAAAAAAAAATTCTTTTCTAGTCTTAATTTTTTAGGTTCTTACAATAACACTATGATTGTCACAATGAACCACATATTTTTCTCGTTTCAAACGCAACTTTAGTAGGAATATTTTCATCCACAATATATTTTTCTTTGCTTCTGTGGTTGCTATATACTCGGCCTCTATAGTGGAAAGAGCAACGCACTTTTGCATCTTGGACTGCCATGAGATAGCCCCCTTCGAAAAGTAAATAAGTACCCAGAAGTAGATCTCCTTGTATCAATATCACTGGCCATATTTGAATCTGTGAATCCTTCTAACACATGTTTTCCACCTCTAAAGCATAAATGCTATTTGGATGTTCCTTTAAGGTATCTAAGAATCCACTTCGCAGCCGCCCAATATTCTTTGCCAGGATTGGCAAGAAATCTATCCGCAACACCAACTCCGTGTGCAATATCTGGCCTTTTACACACCAAAGCATACATCAAACTCCCTACAGCTGAGGCATAGGGGATTTTCTTCATCTCACCATTTTCTTCCTTACTTGAAGGAATTTTTTTCACACTTCACCTAAAATAATTCAGCTAAGCATTCTTTATATTGAACCTTTCAAGTATCCATTCAATATACGTTTCTTATGATAGCCATAAATTCCTTGCCTTTCTATCACACGTAATTCTCATGCCCAAAATATTTTATGCATGCTCTAAATGCTTCATATTAAAGGATTTGCTCAACTCTTTCTTCAACTTGTCATATGCAGATCCTTTCCAACAATCAACATGTCATCAACATAAAGTAGAAGAATAATGAAATCAAAATATGAATACTTTCTAATAGAAGCACAGTGTCCCATAACTGTCTTTGTATACCCATGATTCATCATGACTGAGTCAAACTTGTTGTACCATTACCTCAGAGCTTGTTTAAACCCATACAAGATCTTCTTCAACTTACATACAAGACTCTCTTTACCCTTGATTACAAACCCTTTTGGCTGTCTCGTATAGATTTCATCCTTCAAATCACCATGAAGAAATGCAGTTTTAACATCTAACTAATCCACCTCTAGATTTAAGCTTGTAGCTAGACCTAGGATCACACAAATTGATGACTTCTTCACAATAGGTGAAAAGACCTCATTGAATTCAACACCTTTCTCTTGTTTAAATCCTTTTACAACAAGTCAAGCTTTATACTTCACTTGTTCCTCACCTTCATTCTTCAATCTGAAAACCCATTTATTTTTCAATGCTTTCGGTTCCTTTGGAAATTTAACCAAATCATAAGTATCATTCTTATGCAATGAATCAATCTCTTCTTGCATAGCTTTATGCTACTTCTCATTTTTTTCATGTTCAAGTGCTTCTTGGTAACTTTTCAGCACTCCTTCATTTGTAAGCATGATATACTCACTAGAAGGGTACTTATTTGATGGTTGGCCAATCCTTGTAGATCTTGTCAATGAGATACAAGAGGTTGTTCTCGAGATTCTTGATGAGGTTGCACTTCCCTCTCATTAACACCATCATCTATGGGTGGGACACTCACCATCGACTTCTCTTTGGCCTTCATATTCTTCTCCCACATCTTCATGTGGCACCAAGGTGGAGAAATTGGATCAAGATCATCCACATAAGGTTGAGGCTTTTCAATCATTTTAAAATCTTCAATTGTTTGGTCTTCAAGAAAGATAACATATCTGCTTTTAATTACCTTATTCTCTATAGGAACTGTCTGCTCATGCCTAATACCTTGGCTTGCACATTAATCTTCAAATGGCCCAGTGTACTCACCACCATTATTTGTATGAATATACTTTAGAGAAATTCCTAACTCCCTTTCAACCTTGGCCTGAAATTGCTTGAAGACTTCTAAGACTTGATCTTTAGTTTTCAAAGCATACACCAATACCTTTCTAGAGGCATCTTCTATGAAAGTTACAAAATAAGAAGCACCATTAATATACTTGACTTTCATAGGATCACAAATGTCAGAATGTATCAAATCTAAAGTGTTCGTCTTTCTTTTAGGATAACGTCTAAGAAATGAAACTCTATGTTTCTTTCCAACTAAACAATGAAAATTTAAAGACGTACCTTTCATGTTGGGAAGGAAATTCCTCTTTGTGAAAAATTGCAAGCCTTTCTCACTCATATGTCCAAGACGCTTGTGCTATACATCTAGGGCTAGCAATTTTACAGGCCGGGCTGGGATTAAATGGCTAATAGGAGATATAATACGAACCCAAGCCCGACCCAACCCGATATTCAGGCCTAACAATTAAACCCAAGCCCGACCTTGATATGTAATCAAAAGCCCGAATCCGACCTTGTTTAAGCCCAATTTATAGTTTTCTTTATAAAAAGAGAAAAAAAACACTACATAGGGAAGGAGTTGAGATGGTGCGCAGGTCGAAGGTCAGGCCGTGATAGAGAGAGAGAGAGAGAGAGAGAGAGAGAGAGAGAGGGAATAAGTTTGAAATAGGTTTATTCAGGAAGAAAGAGAGAGAGATCCACTACAAACAGATGAGGGGGTTCAAGAGATTTTTGGGTTCAATGGGTTTGGGAGAGAGAGAGAGAGAGAGAGAGAGAGAGGTGTTTTAAGAACTCCAAACCTTTTTGTGTTTGCGTGGAGAAGAGAACGAGAAAGGCATTTAAAATGTAAACTCTAGTTCAATGCAAAAAGCGGGCCGGGTCAGGCCGGGCTGAAATATATTTAGACAAAGCCTAGTCCAAATTAAATCGGGCTCTAAAAGTTTGGGCCGAATAAGCCTGCAGGCCTGGACCTAAGCCTGCTTTTAAATGGGTGGGCTCATCGGGTCCCTTCGTGTCGAGCCAAAATTGTCAACCTTACCTATAAGGAGAAGTTAGTCTCAACAACTTCTCCTTCCTACTTATGCAAGAAGTGGTCCCGCGGTTTCAAAACATTAAGTGACACTTTAAAAATAACACTTTTAACCCTCACCACAATACCAAGTTTTTAAACATGACATTTGTATTTCTATATTTTAAGAATTTTTTTATGATTTTGTCTTATAAAAGTATTTAAGTTATTCATATAATCAAACACATTAGGGCTGTTTAGTCCTCCTTGTATAAGTGCTTATTTTAGCTTATAGCTTGTTAAAGCACTTTTTAAAATTAAAAGTGTATTTGGTAACACCTAATGGGTAAGTGCTTATCCATAAACAATAGAAAAAGGTTATTTATAAGGAGAAGTTGTTGAGAGTGACTTTTTATATTACTTATGCGGAAAGCTATTTCTAAACTTTAATAATACTTTTATAATACCTATTTTACCCCTAAGCTTTTATAAGCACTTACTGTATGTACCAAACACTATTTTCCTGAAGTAAGTAGCTTATTACTGCTTGGATAAGAGCTTTTTACTGCTTTTTCAACTGGTCAATGGGAACTCGGTTTCTCACCCTGGGCAATAAAAGAGACCTTAGCTTGTCAAAGATTGACTTTAACTGCCGTAATGGTCAATTGGTGATACTCTTCCATGAGTTTTTGCTTTCTTCTCTGTCACATCTCATTCGATTCCACGGGGAGATGCATGAAGCTAGTGTGGCTAAAACCGTGTTTTTTCCACCAATAGGAAGAATCTTCTTTAGTGATTAGACGTACGAGAACTATAAAACAAAAACAAAAAATAGTTTTTTCCACTTTTTCCAGAATCAAACTAGACTTTAAGACTGAGATTTCGGACTTGTAAGCAGACCCATTTGATCATTGGGTCCCACGCCATATATCAGACAAAAATCAAGATGATTAAATGATTGTAACAACCGTTGGATCACTTTACCACAGTCAAATACTACAGCGGGAGAACATGGAGTGAGAGAGGGTCCAAGTCAACCGAACAAATGGGTCCCACTTCCTCCATCTATACTCGTCAGACCGGCTAACCTGAACCATGCAAGAGAGTGGTCCAATCTCCTTACACTTTGACCCCTGAGGTTTCTGATAATTTTAGTTAAACCATTTAAAGTTTTTGAAATTACAATGATACCTTTTATTGAAAACATAAGGAGTCGATCAACTAATGACATTGAATCATTGACTAATACATCCCGTATAGACCGTTATATATCAGTTGTGTTTTTTTTTTCCTCCGATGAATGATTCAAGTGTGATGTTAAAATATGATGGCTCTTTAGTACAGAGACTAAGAGGGATTTTTTTTTTTTTTTGGTTTCCCAAGGTATCCCTAGGCTTCGCCTAGGACTATTCCTCCGAGGTACAGTCGGGCGCCGAAGCAGGGACCTCTCCCAACAAGGTTTGCTGTATCTACAAGGACTCGATACCGAGACCACTTGCTTCAGCGACCCGAGCCCCTTCCACTCGGGCTAACCTCCATTGGTACTAAGAGGGATATTTTAGAGCTAAGGTTTATCTACTTTATTTAAAAGTCGTTCAATTCTTTATAAGAGTTATATCAATCAGTCGTTAGTTGACCGACTTTGAGGTTTCCTTCAAAGGGTATCATTGTAATTTCAAAAGCCTCAGAGGTCTAATTGCAATACTCAGAAACATCAGGGGTCAAAGTGTAATTTTCTCTTTTCTTTTAAAAAAACTCGGTTCGAAAGAAAACCCGGTAGGAACCATTCCACCTTCGTGGTTGGCCCGTGCCGACTTGTCACTTGCGGTAATAACCATTAGAATGAACCATAGAGTGGTTGAATTTTGTTTTTCTTCGTTTGCAGAACATCGACTCTCCACACTCTTATCTCCTCCATTTTCATCTCCTTCTCTCTGCTATAAGAAAGAAACAAAAACCAGAAACAAAGAAACAGATGAAAGTAATAAGCTTGAGATGCCAACAATCCAGAAACAATCTCATCTTGTTCTCATTCATTTCCTCTTTCTGTTCTTCCTTCAATTGAAGTTCACATCATCATCAGCAAGAACAGAAGCTCAAGCTCTGATCAAATGGAAGAACAATAGCTTATCATCTCTTCCTCCTCCTCTCATCAATTCTTGGTCCCTCACCAATCTCCAAAACCTCTGCAACTGGACTGGTATCATCTGCAACAATGCCGGAACCGTCTCCCAGATAAACCTCCATGACTCAAATCTCAATGGAACACTTGAACAATTGGACTTCACATCCTTCCCCAATCTCACCAGCTTTAATATCAGCCTCAACAATCTCGATGGACCGATACCCTCCACCATTGCCAACCTCTCCAAGCTCAGTTTCCTGGACCTTAGCAGCAACAATTTCTCCCAATTTATCCCCCCGGAGATCGGCGAGTTATCGGAGCTCCGAGTTCTTAATCTATCTAACAACTCTCTCTCGGGTCCAATCCCATATCAGCTCAGTCACCTTCAAAAGGTATGGTTCTTGAACCTTGGATCAAACTTCTTAGAATCCTCAGACTGGTTACGGTTCTCCACCATGCCTGTTCTCACATACCTTAATTTGTACCTCAATGAACTTACGCTGGATTTCCCTTCTTTCATTCTCAATTGCCGGAATCTAACATACCTAGACTTGTCGGAGAATAAACTGACCGGTCCGGTACCTGTAAACATTTCCAAGCTGAGTAGGCTCACAGAATTACATTTAGAATTGAACGAATTCAACGGTTCGATACCCACTGATGTGGGTTTGATTCATGAACTTCGAATTCTTGAGCTATTCAACAATTCATTAGGAGGGG